>JAMYHI010000421.1:0-15879 GCA_025531525.1 Pichia sp. P7020A | reverse complement strand
GCGTACCGTTTCTTATTGCTCGGTAACTGTTTGTTCTTGTTCATTTCTTCATTATTACGCCACACCTCGATCTCGATTTCGATCCAATATACACATATTCCTACTTACTATGTAAATAGAACCCATTTCGTCATCTCTGTACGCATACACCATCCAGTATCTAGTAAATGTAAGATCTCTCTAGAGCACCCTTAGTAGAGTGAATGTAATCGTAGCGAGGGACGTGGGGGACGTGGGAGGTGTAAACTGATATCAAGTTTTTACCCGATTGGGATACCGGAAAAGGGAAAAAACAAAAAATTTAGGGGAAAAACGGTTAACGGCGGCAAACTCGAAATGGACAATAAAACTGCTACATATGTTACGACTATACCTGACTACATTAATATTGCGGTGGTTGTGTTGTGTAGTTGTATTTGTATTAGAAAAGATTATATAGATAAAGTATAATTAAAAAGTCTGTATTGATAGAATTGTAAATATATCATGGAGTGAATGAAGTCTCCATTTGTTGGCCAATCCAACGTGTTAAAGTAAATGAAACCGGATCCCTAAAGTGATCAAAGCTGAATTCAGCTGTTTAATTCTGTCTGCATGTGTGTGAATTTAATAATAATTGTGGGGTTACATTTAATGTCGTATAACCCCATCAATTTCCCAAAACCGATGTTGTATTTGTGTGTATAGTATGAATTTGTGCATATGTTTGTGTTTGCAAGTTTAAGTTTGCGTGTCCCCCGTTGTGATTTGGTGCTTATCTGCAGACACGCTTTAGATAGCCAACCTGTCGAGTTCATTGAGAATAGTCGACATCGAAGCATGCGATTGTGACATTCTTGTTGCTTGAAGAGGGGATCTACCAACATATGCTTTCATTCTCTCCATTTGAGCTGGGGATACGACGTTTGTAGAGTTCCCAGATCTACTTAAAGTACTTAGCAGACGGTTTTGTTGGAATGGGTACGATGAAGAAGAGGATGCAGAAGATGATGAACCAGGCCTGTGGAAGGCTGAATTGAAGAGACGTTCTTCAAGAATGTCTGGGTTCAACATAGATTCTGGGATCGGAGATGATGTGTTAGAGTTTGCGTTTGCAGTACAGTTAACGCAGTTTTGGATGATATCCTTTCTCAATTGTGGTTGTCTTAGTGCTCTCATTGTGAGTATATATTTGTTAGTTGAGTAGAGATAGGGGATCTGGATATTACAGGAAGTGTTTGAATGGTCCAGAGTAGAATCCAGTAGGGGAGGGGGGATCTGGTCTCTTTTATATTTGACACGAGACGACACGAAAGGACACGAAACGACAACTGCGGCCTGCGCCTATACACCCAACACGTCGTATAGGGCGCCCCAATTTGCCGTTCACCGTTCACCGTTTGCAATGTCCGCTCTACTCCGATTCCCGCGTACTGGATTTGTAATTTGCAATTTGTAATGTGGCTATCTCCGGCATCAATCTCCGTCGCGCGCCTTCGAGAACCTTCCACGGATTTAGGCTGGTTGGCCGGTGATAAAAAAGACTGTTGGGCGTTGGGCGTTGGGCGTCAACAGGTCACGTGCTCAAGGATCGGTCACGTGCTCGTGGGGCTCAGCCAGCACGATCTTCGATCTTCGATTTTCGATCTGCGCGTCTTCTTAACGTGTCCTCCGTGGTTGAGCCTCCAGCCAATTGAGCCACGCCTGCGCCAGCTGGGACAGGCTGCAGTGGACAATCAGTGGTCACCGGCAAAGCAGACAGGGGAAGAGTACAAAGGCAACCAACCCGGCACAGAGCTGACAAGTCAGGAGTCAATCACGCCTCTTCTTCACGGTTGCTTTGATTTTCCTTTGGCCATCACAGAACACCATGGCTTCCGGTCTCACTGCTAGCAAGGTCTTCATCGTCCTCTCTTATGTGCTTTCTGCGTTTGCAGCACTCTTCTATCTCCTTCCAAATGAGGGTGAGAAGCATTTCCTCACCCCTTTCAGTGGAATCTTGATAGTCAACGCTATCTATTGGGTCTTGACTCTCCTATTCCAATTCCTCTTCATCGTGAAGGTTTTGTTCAACGAAAACGTCACTCAGACAAACCAATCAAGTGTCATTGCAGTCGTTGGTCCTCACTTCATCATCTCCAATGTCCTCAACTCATTATGGATCTACTTCTTCACCAGAGAGAGGTTCTGGTTGTCTGAAGCTTTGCTCTTTGTCAACCTATTGAACTTGCTCACTCTTTACTTCTCCCACAAGACCATCGCAATCAAATCATTGCCAGACTGGCTCACCATCCACCTACCTGTCACAGGTATACCACTTGCATGGACCCTATATGCAATCTTCTGGAACGGTGCTTGTATGTTCCATTCTCATAATAAAACATTGCTTCCACGTGTCTTGGCAAATGTCTTCATTTGGGAATTCTTGTTTGTTCCAATGGCCTTGTTAATGCTCTACTCTGACTGGTCTGTTGCTTTAGCAACCAGTTTCCTTATGTTAGGTGTCGGTTTCCGTCAAATGTTCACCAAGCTGATTGCATTCCAATGGATCTTTGCCTTTGTCATCTCTGGTGCAGACTTTATCTTTGCAGTCTTGTCAATGTTCAACACAGCCATTGGCCAGGTCGACACTGCTCGCTCTCAAGATAGCGCACCTTTACTCGCTTGATCTTCAATGACATGGAAGTCCACATTCGGATTTAAATACTATCATATCTACTCTTTCTTATTATCATTTCATTTATCCTTATTATTTTATCATTTATAGTATAGTACACTTCAACAATCACACATCGCACTCCGTTCTCATTAGTCATTCCTTCATTTGGCCATCTTATTTAATATATCTCTCTTGGCAATCTGCTTACATTTCCCAGTGGCAACACTTAAATGTGTAAGCAACGAGTCATGTGACACAAGCGAGGCATACGTGTCTCTCCGTATAGTGTCCACAAACTCCTTTCTCGTGGTCTCTGAATCACCTATGCCGGGATGTTTGGATTTTAAAGATGCGTGTAAAAGTTGCTCTCTCGATGTCTGTAATGAGGATGTTAGTAACTGTGTCAACGTGAATAGACGTTCTGGAAATATACGTACCATAATTAGTGTTGTTCGGTGTCTGCTGAACCCACTATCCTAGCAACTTGTGCGGAAAACCTCATATCGCTGAGCTTGACGTAGAGAGTTGAGACTTGAGTGCCGGTTTCAAAACTGCAGCGCTGAGAAATCTTCGTCACTTTTCATCAACAAGAATACAAAGCACAAGCTACAAGAGTACACTTGGCGCCAAACACATTGCAAACACTCATACACCTCACAAGTCTATCTCCGTCAGCCTAACACCAGCAGCATTTCAATATGGAAACAGGAGGCATTCCGGGGTTTACAGAGGTGACTGATCCCATCGCTCAAGAACAGGACACTGCTTCACTGCCAACATCATCAGCGGCCCAGTATTACTGGGAGTATATCACTGATGATCTTCTAGTGAACGCGAATGTTCACGTACCCAGATTGACGGCACGCATCCATGCCGGTACCGCAGATATCATTGACGTATATTACGAATTACTGCTCACAGTGGCAGACTTTATGGAGAGATCATCCCCAACTGTACTTATAAAAGTACTATCAGACATTCTTACCACGTTCTCACCAATCGAGAAGTACGTTGCCACATCTGAGGAATTCTTGATTTTGGCATCTTCCTTCAACGTGACTGACTCTTTGAAGCATTTTCTTAGAGATTGTACTATTGATAAGAAATTGAAAATCTTACATTTAGACAAAGCATTACTAAGATCCGAAGGAATCTTCCCCGATTATAACAAATATCAATATAACGACGCCAGAAATAGAATCTTTTCAGTGGATACATTTTCATCACTACACGAAGCGAGCGAAGGTTATGGTAAATACATTTCTACCATAACCTCCTATTTTGATCTCCAAGACACAGATATCGAAGGCGTTGAGGTGCTAACCGGATTGTTGGAGAGCATCATGGCTGAATTTTGCCTTGATAACAAGAGATGTTTTCTCATCATGTTGGGGTTAATGTCCCATTTCTTGGACAAGAGCGAAGCTACGGTACTGCGAGTTCTTAGAAAAAGCATATGGTGGAGACCTAGCAACTTGAACTCATCTGTTGAAAGCACAGTTGTCGCTTACTTGATGAACTACACGGGTGAGGAGTGTAAGGAGTTGAAACTAATAACCTTGCTCATTAAAGAAGGCGTGCTAAATTTCCATACAATATACAATGCCCTACAACCCTATGACGTTGAAATCAAAGATGCAACCGCTATAGCACCAACGGACGATGATCAATTGAAGCTTTTTTTTGAAGCCAAGCAGCTCAAAATGCAAGAAGACGCACATCTGGCTACTTCATCAGCACTAGCTCTTGCGGCCCCATTAATGCCAGATTCAGATGATGAAGATGGTAGTGGAAACACAACCGCGAAGGAAGTGGAGACAATAAAGGAAGTCTCGATACTGGAAAAGGCAAAATATTATTGGAAACTAAAGTTTTTGGAGTATTTGATAGATTTCAGGATGGAGAGTGAAATGATGTTTCTGTTGGTACAACATCCGCAAATTTTGTTGTTATCGTCTCCTCTACTCCATAAGTTCAACATACTCTTTGATGAGCGCGTTTCTCCATACTACTTTGTTAACGTGGACAACCTTAACGTCTCTAGAAAAGCGACACAAGATCTTTACGACAATACTGAACCAACTGACATTGATAGTCTTCTGAAGACTTTCCAAAAGTACATTCCTTTCACTGGATATAACATTTACGAAAATCCGCGTTTACTCATGAAAATCATTAGAACAGTCAAACACTCTTTGGAGAACAACATCAAATCCAAAGACTTTTGGCTACAACTCTATCGAACTTACATCTTTCCTTGTCTGCCATTCACGAACAACATATCTCTTGTCAATGAGGCCTTTGAAGTTCTTTCTAAATTCCCGTTGCAAACTAGATACAATCTTTATGGTGAGTTTATCCTAGATTCCAAAAGAGATGTCGGACGCAAACTCAACTATGAGCGTACAGAGAAGAAGACAAGAGACTTGCTCAAGAGACTCTCGATGGAAAACGTTGCTCCATCATGTCGTGCGTTGAATAAAATTGTGTCTACCAACCCCATTGCCGCATCTGGAACATTCATCTCCCATATTGAGAGTTACAGTAGTTTGATTGAACTTGTCAGTGAATCTTCTAAATATTTCAATGACTTTGCATGGGACGTGATCACTTTCCAATTATTGAACAAACTAAACAGCAATAGAAGCGTCATTCAGAATGATGGACTCAACTACTCCCAATGGTACATGAACTTGTCACAGTTTATAGGTGTTCTGGGTAAATCATATCCGGAATCATTCCAGTTGACACCAATTTTGCTCAATATTGTTAAAAACTTATACAATGAAAATTACGATATCGTTTTAGTTTTGAAGGAAATTTTAGATTCCATGACAGGTATCAGATCTATGAATAACTTGACTACGAAGCAAATATTGAGGATGAATGCGGAACAAAGTTTGAGACAGCTTGCGTACATGTCCATTCAGGATAAACGTGAGACCTGTTTCAGAAGTTGTAAGAAACTTCTCTCCACGTTAATTAATGATAATTTATTTGGCGATTTATTCACTCTACTCTGTCACATTCCTATCAATCTCATTGAAAAAGCCGATGATAAACCGCTCAAATTTGTCAATCAAAAATGTGATGAGGTTGTTTCTCTCATCCACAATTTGATTATTGCTATGGACTTCAATATGGATAGCACTGTTTTCAAGACTAATATGATCTCGATCAAGGACCTGGTGGGGAAATACAAAATTCATCCACAATGGGCATTTGAAGTGTGGAGACGTCACCTTGCAAAGGATATCAAGAAGGACGGTAATACAAGTGCTAATGTTCTCTATTCTATGGGTGAAGATATTAAGACCAGTCTCGGAGATACCATTGACTTTGAGATACTCAATATGAATTTCTATCTCTCCTTTTGGCAATTGTCCCTATATGATATTGATTACAAGGATATCTCATATATGATGGAATACTCGGATTTGCGGTCCCAGGTCATGGGTATCAAGTTGAAACTTAAACACAAGAAAGAACTTCCTCCTAAGGAGCTGAAAACTCTTGAGGAGCAAGAGAAGAAATTGAGTGATATTCTCATGTACGTGAAAATGGATATGGAGACACACGATGCCAATTATAAGGACGTTGTTGATCGTTTAGAGAGGGAAAAACTTACTTGGGGAGAAGAGAGTACAGTTACAGATGACACTAGGGATGAAAGTGCCATGATGTTCATAGAATACTGTGCTTTACCAAGATTACAGCATTCTCCATTTGATGCTGTTTATGTTAACAAGATGATTTTTTTCCTTCATGAATTGGATACAGTAAGTTTCTCATTGAAACACACTTTACAAAATCTATTTGGGTTGGATCTTTTACCAATCACTTTGTTCACCAATACTACAAATGAGACTGAGAATTTAGCACTGTTTTATCAGCTTGTGCTGGAAAAGTTGAACGAATGGTGGAAGGACGCTGATTTATTCATCAAGGAGGGTAAAAAATTTGGCGGACTTGACCATGCCGGATTTAAGAAGTGTCTCTTTGAATGGCACTTGAGCTTACTGAACCAGATCTTAAAATCGTTAGACTCTACTAACTACACCACGAGAAACAATTGTATTCTATTTGTGAAGGTTTTGCTTTCGAATTATCCCGTCATTAGAGAACATGCTGACATGCTTGCTGAGAAGATGGAGACTATCAGCACCACGGATAATCGTGACGATATAAAGCTCGCTTCTAGAGCATTGATTGGATTGATAAAATTCAGAAAGGATAAGTACATTCCTATCTGGGACTTCTACGATATGGAAGTGGAGGAGAAGGATAAGTACGTCAAGGTCTGGGAAGAGAAGGAGAGAATCGAGAAGGAACGTCTTGAGAAGATCGAGAAGGATAGACTCGAGGAAGAGAGAAAGGAGAGGGAGAAAATCAGGTTGGAAAATGCAGCAAAGGCCGTCCAGCCTGGGGGTGCTAATCTCAATGTTCCTACTGGACCAGGAGGAAGACCATACGGATTGGTTGGACTCATGGCCAAGAAGAGCGATAATAGTAAGACTAAGAAGGAAGGTGATGTCAAAGAGAAGGATAATGATGGTGACGTTAAGATGGAAGATGCGTCTATTAGGGAAACTGCTGAAGTTTCGCCTGAAAAGAAGAGTGACTCAATAGAGAAAGAAGTAGTCGCTGAAGCAAAAGCCGAAGTGTTAGAGAAGATGCCACTCTTAGCTGAAGTGTCCAAGGAATCCACCCCAGCTCCTGCGAAGGAAGCATCAATATCTGCAGCTCCATCCTCAGGGCCATCGAGGGCTTCCACGCCAGCACCAGCACAAGCACCAGCGTCAAAGCTTGGTTCCACGCCAGCACCGACACCAGCTCCAGCATCAGTCTCGAAACCGGAGCCAAAGCCTGCTTCCAAGCCAGCACCGACACCAGCACCAGCATCAGCATCAGCATCAGTCTCGAAACCGGAGTCAAAGCTTGCTTCCACATCAACACCTACACCTACAGTTGCATCTGCACCCGCATCAGCGCCCGCACCAGCAGTCCCATCCTCAACGATTTCTGTGCTGGCGGTAGCTCCTCTGCCATCAGGACCTGTCGTTCACGAGTCGAGAAGGGCTAATATAATTCCAAAAGGTCCTACGGGCAAGACACCAAGTGGTCCTTCCTCTTCATCCAGTCAGCGACCAGAGCCAGCTGCTACCAGCTCCAGTACCAGTACCAGCACGAACGCTAATATTGGTAATACCAACAATAAGATGCGCCGAGATGAGTACAGTGGTAGGAATGGCGGTGAAGAAGATTCCCGAGTATCTCGTACTCAGCCACATAATTACAGTGGTGGTTCCAGTGGCAGATGGGAGGAAGACAAATATTACCAGAGGATGCCAATGGAACCTATATCTATACCTAAGGGTAAGGACAAGAATAATGCGAATGCTCAACCTGCACCGATGTACAACGATTACGGATATGAAGGTTACGAGAGTTATGATGGGTACGGTGTGTATCCTGGATATGATGGATACGAAGGCTATGACGATGGATATGGTCACGCTCAGCCTCATCATCAACAGATAGATGAACGCGACAATCGTTTGAGAAACGGTAAGAATGGTAAGGGTGGTAAGAAGAGCAAATCCAATAAGAAACCACTACCTCCACCACCTATGCCACCTCCATCGGGTCCACCACCTTCAACCGATGCACTGCCACCACTGCCGCCGCCCTCTACCGCGCCTCCACCACAGGACCGCAAGCGGAAGGGCGGTAGTATCAGCAGCAGCAACAGCAACAGCAACAGTGGGGGCCACCGTCACAAGCGCGTGAGACAGTAAGGTCTTTAAGTAAAGTAAAGTAAAGTAGACCCCTTATCGTGTCGTGTCTTATCTTATCTCTTATCTCCTCGACCCCCCGACCAGCGACCGCCGCCGGTTTTAATTGGCGAAGAGCGAAGAGCGAAAGTGAAGAGTCAGCTAGTAAATGAGAGTGAGTGAGAGTGAGAGAGCCTACAAGGATGTCGTGATCGTGGTCTTTGCCACTGCTCTGGTGCAGCACAGTATAGTACGGTATACCATAGGATACTACAGCACAGATATCGGCACCATGGATCCGCAACAAGGCACAGGCACGCAGAGCGTGTCCTCGCTCACCAAACTAATGAACGAGCACAGACAGCTCTCCGTCGACGCACCGGCGTCTTCTCTAAGCAGCAATGGCATGGGCCACCACCACCACCATCACCCACACCATGCTTACAATGGTACTATCACCACAGCAGTCTCAGTAGGGACATCTCCAGATGACGATTATGATCACGACGACGCGTCAATCCCACGCAGCAGTGCCAACGCTTCGACAACTAGGGCAACATCAGTAGCCTCGGCTGCCACTTCCAAGCTAGCTAGATTAGCAAGGACAGGTTCTTCTAAAAGAGAGGGACCGTCTTCTGGATCCATTTCTGGTACCACCACCATCAATGGACACAATCACTCAACAATTATGATTCATGACAGCCCAGATGAGGCCGAGGATGAGCAGGAAGAAGTGGAAGGACATAAATTCCTCGAGACTAATCCCACCTCTACCATCACCATTAAGGGAGCCACCACCGCTAGACCAGTCACTGCAATACCAGTTGTATCTACATATAGTAACCACAACAATGGACACCCCAATAATTCCTTATACAAGAGCCATCACTTGTCGAATAGCATCTCCACAATGAATTCATCGGCGGGCAACTCATTCACCCAATTGTCTTCCAGCATCCCATATGCTGCTCCAGGTAACCACAAACCTTCTCAATCAATTAACACGAGCTCCTCCTCATTTACCAACATGAACATGCCTGTGAATGGCCAGTTCATTACCGGTAATCAGCTATCTTCACCGACAGTTTCATCAAACCAGATTGATTCAAGGTTCGTTGTCTCCAAGCAGAAGATAGAGGCTAGAGCTTTATCATCCTCTGTGAAGAATACCTCACACCCAACCTCTAGCACGAGCAAATCATCATCCTCTTTGGCAAACTTCTTCTCCAAATCCAGAAGATCAACGGCTACAACTTTTGAAAGCATTCCTTCCTCACCAGTTGCTTATAATAATAGCTCTGTCTCTACAAGTGGCTTTGCAATGTCGATACCACAACAGCAGCAGGAATTTCACTCTCCAACTTCTCAGACAAGTGCAGAAAGTTCCAACTCTACCAGACACTCCTCAATGGCAGATTTGAGAAGATTCTTCAAAAGATCAGGTTCAGTATCCAACCACAGCTACTCATCATCACCCAGAGTTTCCAATTTGAGTGCAGGTTTGACTTCTCAACGTCAAAATAACCCAGGAACCGGTAACTCTAGTGGAAATGGAACTGGAAGCGCAAGCGCTCCCTCTACTGCTAATGGCGGAAATGATGACGCATCTAACGCTCCAATTACCATAAACACAAATAACATCTTCAGCAGTAACTACACATCAACTACGCCCACAACTTACAGTCCTGTCCAAGTGCCACCTAATGCCATCACCATCAGCGGCACTACTCCTTCGTTGCACGCAAACAGATCCAATCTCTCAACTCACTCTCAGACACCAAACTCCGCATTCAACTTGAGAAATCCAAGTTTTATCAATTCCCCGAGTTCAACATCCATATATGGTGAAGGGTCCTCACCGCACGAATTCCGCCGTTATGGTACATCTCCTAACGTTCACATGCCATCTGCACTATCCTCATCTGCGTCATCATCTACAACTTTGAGCCATCTCTCCGTTGGTGGTAATACCACATCTCTCCCATTCAGTAAACGTTATGTCAGATTTGGTGAGAGTTTAGGTGCAGGTGCTGGAGGTCAAGTGAAATTGCTAAAGAGATTGTCAGACCAGAAAGTCTTCGCAGTAAAAGAATTCAGAGCTAAATTCGCCACAGAGAGTAAAAGAGATTACACCAAGAAGATCACTAGTGAATACTGTATTGGTTCCACTCTTCAACATCCTAATGTCATTGAAACTATTGAAATAAGTTTTGAGAACGATAGACTCGTTCAAGTCATGGAATATTGTGACTATGATTTGTTTGCCATTGTGATGTCCAATAAAATGAGCGAATTGGAGATTGACTGTTGTTTCAAACAAATATTGAATGGTTTAAGATACATTCACTCCATTGGCCTTGCTCACAGGGACTTGAAACTGGATAATTGCGTTATCAACAAAGATGGTATTGTGAAAATCATTGATTTTGGTTCCGCTGTCGTATACCAGTATCCATTTAGCAGCACGCTAGTAGAGGCAACGGGGATTGTTGGTTCAGATCCATACTTGGCGCCAGAGGTATGCGTTTTCAACTCTTATGATCCAAGACCAGTCGATATTTGGTCTACTGCGATCATTTACTGTTGTATGGTCTTGAAGAAGTTCCCATGGAAAATCCCTAAGTTGAGCGACCCGAGCTTTAAGGCTTTCGCATCTAGGGAACCTGGTGTCACTTTTGGAGAACTGTTGAAGAGATTACCAGACCCACCATCTTATGCTGATGACAACAATGATCCTCTGGATTCCAACTCAACTATACCAGTTGTGATTGAAGCGTCAGAACAGAAACCAACTTCTACCACTGCCACTGCCACTGCGGCGACAACCACCTCATCTGGAAACAGTGGAGAAGGCGAAGAAACTGCCAAACATACCTCCAACTTGATTGGTGAAGATCGTCTACTAGGTGCATTAAACTCAGGCGTGCGTCCATTAATTAGCAAAATGGTACGTCTCGCACCGGCATGTCGTATTGATGTTGAATCGTGTTTCCAAGACCCATGGCTACAATCCGTGCAAATGTGTTCTATGGTTGATGAACACGGAGAAGCTGCCGTTCATGGGAAACTCATCCCCGCACTCGATCATGAGCACACTCAAGTCGATCAGAGCGTGGCGCACATCGCTTCTTTTGAACGTGCAAAACGGAAAGCGGCTGCTAAAAAGTAAGGACGTCTCTCATACTTGGAGGGCAGGGCCCTTTCAAGAACACATACCATTATACATGTGTTGGATATATATGTGTGTATCCTACTATCTTCATACATTCCTGTACTGTATTGCACTTAAGCATTACCTCATTGTCCGCGTCTGATGTGCTTGAGAGGCGACGCGTCTGTATTTTCCCGCTTTTTCACGCTCAACCGATTTTTCCACATTCGCTCTCTTGCGAATGAAGTGGGAACATGAAATCGCCATGGGTGCTTTGTTGAAGATTTCGTTGGTTTGACATTAATTTGATGGGTTTAAGTGTAACAACCCCCCAACAATACAGAAAGAACAAACAAACATGTCCAGACAATTGAAAGACGTGGCAGTGAAGCTTATTGTTGGTGCCGGAAAGGCTGCACCAACTCCACCTGTCGGTCCAGCACTTGGTTCCAAGGGTGTGAAAGCTATTGATTTCTGTAAAGAATTCAACGCACGTACCGCACAATATGTTATGGATGTTCCGATCCCTGTCAAATTGATCGTCAGACCTGATAGAACTTTCTCATTTACTACAAAGAGTCCAACGACATCATGGTTACTATTACAACTCATTGGTAAGGATAAAGGTGCAGATACTTTAGGTAAGGGTAAGTTTGCTAAACAGGGATATCTTGGAACGATATCGCTAAAACACGTTTATGAGGTTGCAAAGATCAAAAAGAGTGATGAAACGCATGCAGAAATCCCATTGAAGGAAATCTGTAAGTCTGTAATTAGTACGGCAAAAACTTTAGGTATTCAAGTCGTTGAGTAAGTTCATTACTTACATCGGTACACACTCCTCATTTCACGGCATATTACCCCCCATGTATATATACACAAGACATAAGATATAACACACTCCAATCTTTTAGATGCATCATTCGATCGTACTAGTCATACACATTTTACAAACACAGTCTAATTTAACGCCTTCTACGTTTCTTATCATTGCTCTTACCGGAATTACCGTTAGCAACCGCCGTATTTCTGCCTCTTTTTGCTCCCACTGTTTCAGTATCTTTTTCGACATCTGCATTTCCAGCTGCAGCGTCACCTTCTTTTCCTTTATATGTGAGTCTCTCGTATATAAGAACGTATGCACCTGGGTCTGACAAGGCACTAGCTTTCGGGATTTTGTTGACGTATTCATCATCATATGTTGCCCATGTGTTATTAGGTTGTCTGCAATGTGCGATATAATGGCCTGAAGATACAGACCTACCTTGATGAACGATGACGTTTGTCAATTTGTATTTAGTCGGAGTTGACATTGCAGTGGTATAGCTAGTTAAGTCTAATATTTCAGGGTAAATGACGCTAGCCTTAACTTTTTGTGATTGTTGTCCATTGAATCTGAATCTTTTAAGATGTATGGAGAGAGTCTCTGGAGAACGTTGAATTGTGGAAATTTTGATCGCATTGGTCTTAATGTTACATTTCTCACAGACGTAACCTGATTGATCACGAGTATCAGTCTTGATTAGTTCAGGTGTGAAGAAATCACGAATGGCATTCTCGAGAGTCAGACGTTTCGTCGTGACGACGTTGGATCCATCCATGCTGGTATTTGCAGTACTGTTATTGATGTTCTGTTGACTTGCGTTGGTTGAATTACCTGATGGTGGTAAAATGCTGGTAGTACCGTTACTACTTGAATTGTTATTTGACATTGATGAAGAGGACTGTGTAGTTGCTGCTTTGCTGTCAGTATTCGGCTTTGATGATTCACCTACGGGGCTGCCACTTGAAGCTCGTGCTAGAAGAATTCTTTGTTGCAAAATTTTAGACAATTGTGACTTTTCATCTTGGTCTGAGGAATCGCATTGTTGGATCTGATCTCTTAGTTGGTCAAGTTGCTTGGCGTCAATTAATAGACTTGAACGTTTCTTTCTGTTATCTAATCCGAGAGACAAGTCGTAGAATTCCTGCTGAGTCGTTGATATGTGGCCACAGTTCTTACATGTAACTGTTTGATCTAAAAGACCACCAAAGATGTCATATATGATACTCTTGTTAAGTTTGACACCCTTTGGAGTTGAATCTTCCTGTAATCTGGACATGAGCGACATGAAATATTCATGTGAATCTTCCTGCTGCCACTCAGACATCATGCAATTGATATCCTCGAGTCGCTTGCACAACATTTTCGGATTTATGTAGATGATTTTCCTATTGTGACCCAATCTGTACATTTTGCAGATGGTGGATGCAATAACTTTGGTCACTGAATTTGCCTTTATAGTGTCATCATATTTCCCATTATTGACGTCAATCAGATAATGGGTCAGAGATGGAATATGTGCAATAGATTGAACAGCAGCGTTCATGTAACATGTGACACCGTGGTTAACCAATCCTAGAGCTGTGTGACCCTCAATGAAATCACCCCAGGATTTTTGCAGACGCGTGGATCCATTTGAGCCTTGATCATGTGGTAACTCATTGAGGTCATAAAATTCACTGATGCAGTAGTTATTGTCTATGAGCTGTGCTGGTTGTTTAGAGGTCAGTTCGTCATTTGATGTTGGTGGAGTTTCACTCTGTGTTGGGGATGGCTCCGCGTTGATGGCGTCATCTTTAAGATCTTTCTTTAGCGTTTCCCCATCATCACTTTGATCTACTTCCTCTTTGTCTTTGTCTTTCTCTTCATCTTCCTCTACTTCTTCATCTTGTTCTTCTGAACTTAATTGTTCATCGCCCTCATCAACATCATCTTCTTCTTCTTCATTTTCTTCACCATCGACGTCGTCATCACTGTCGGCGCTACCGTTATCGCTTTCGGCAGTATGGAAATCATCATCTTCTTCATCGTCTTCTTCATCTTCATCGGCGTCGGCATTTTCATTGTCATCGACATCATCCGCCGCATCACTGTCAACTGCTTGGTCACTATTTGTGCTACTTTCAGCCTCTGGCGTTTCCTCTACAGTTGGTGGCGCCTCACTTTGACTTGAAGCGTTCTGGTTAATCAACAAGCGTTTTATACGTTCCTTCTGATCTTCTTTGACTTTCTTCTCCTTCAATTTCTTTTCAGGTTTATTACCAGAACTTGCATGCCCAGCGTATTTTTTACCAGCATATTGTGCAATTGCCTCAGCCATACTCTTAGGACGTGTCGCTTTAATATTTTTATTAGTATTGGTGTTACTGTCGTCATCTCCACCCTCACTTTTTGATTTGGTAGATTGTTTAAACCTGCCATTTTTGGCCCTGAATACTTTATAAGAGCTAGGTTTAACGGTGACTTTATCAGGTGTTTTAGCAGCACGAAATCCAATTGGTTCTTTCAATAAGGATTCAATGATCGGATTAAGCATTTTTTTCTTCCCTGTGCCAGAGCCAATACCGGCATTTGCATGGGGGTTAACATCTCCATTGCCAGCCGTTCTCTTTCTAGACATTGCTGCGGCCATTACTGTGTCTGTATATGAGCCTGTGTCTGCGTCAAATTGTACACCTTCGTGCAGTATTCTGTGTTTGCACTATTTTGAGGGGGGTGAAATCAAGATACGTATAGTAACGGAAACCGAAACCGAAACCGAAACTTTTTCAGGCGCTGCTCGCTCTTCTCAATTGCACGTAAATTTGCTGCCAACACGCGTGAAAAATTTTGACGAATTTCAGGGATCGGCAAGTGGCCAGTGGGCCAGTGGCAGCAGCGACGCCACCGTGTCCTAGTCACGTGCTCTACAGTCGATCGACGCAGGCATGGATGACATTTAGTGCATTAGATATGTGGTACCATAACCATGCACGGCTATTGGTTAATAATGATGCGGCATAAATGGAAGGGGTTACGGGAGATTTGGATAGACGTTACCGGTACATATAAACAACTGTGTTTATTGATTAAGAGTTATGGCAGCAAAGTTTGTACTTGCGCTCAACAGACAGGGAAAATTACGATTCGCAAGGTGGTATACCACTTATAATGTGTCCGAGAAGAGACGTATATCAAGAAATGTGCTAAGGTGTATACAAGACGCCATCAAGGCTGGTGATACCAGTAATTGTATCAAGTATGGTGCTAATGAGAAATTGATTTTCAGAAAGTACAATGGTCTCTATTTTGTGGTGTGCATATCTGTGTGTGGGGAAGAGGATGAATTACGATATATGATGTCAATACCACTCATTGTCAAACTACTTGACGTTTATTTCGATAATGTTAGCGAGTTGGATCTCATTTTCAACTTTTACAAAATCCATCGAGTTGTTGACCAAGTGTATGTCGGTGGAGAACTCGTTGCCAATCGACAGGAAGAGATTATGGA
>JAMYHI010000420.1:0-15923 GCA_025531525.1 Pichia sp. P7020A | reverse complement strand
TTAGGTAGCTTAGAACGTGAAGGTTGGAACTTGGAACTTACGGTCGCCTTTTAAAGCTTTAAATATTCTTGCTTGCATTTCATCTACAATCAATTTGATTAATTTCGCGTATACAAATGGCCAGATAAATACCGCAGAAACTTTAATTTGTTTATTGATATTTTATAAATCGATAAGATCTGCAGCTAATTTCATAAAATTTGTCGATTAATATATGTGCAGCCGATTTTTCAGATGGACACAAATTGGTTAGCAATTAATATGATATATCGATGCGTGTCAGTCACTTAGCGTATACGTACGTGGTGTTCCCAGCAGAATTTGCTCAGTGTAAGCTCGCGCGCGCGTAATGGAGGCCAGTAAATTTACTATGTACAGTCAGTTTTTTTAGATGGCCACATTGAATCAACTAACCGAGTCCAAATATAGGTATGATCCTATATAGTATGCAGATATATTCCGGTACCTAGGCTATGCCTACTTCCCATCGAGGTTCTACTATAGTTTTGTTAGTGTTGAGTCTCTGTTAGGGTTGGGATTAGAGATTAGAGCTGTGGAATATGGACCATGTTCTACTCACATTCCATCGGCTACACTTCCCAATTGGGACAATCAATTAATCAATTGACCACTCGATTTCGTATTTCCCGATTGGGCGAATAGTTACCCGATTGGGACAGCTGCCCACTGGCCAATCAGCGCGCGCGCATTCGGCATTTGCCCTCTTTTAGCGCCATTCGCGTCTCTCTGTGAACTGGCGAGACGAGATGGACGGACGTCTCTTAAAGAAAGAAGAGACCACATCAGTGGTGAACACAGGGGAAACAGCACATCACAGCATAGAACAGCACAGTACATCACAGCGTCACACACAACAATGCTCTCTGCCGTCAGACACTTCTCCTCCTCCGCGGCTCGTTCCGTCAGCGTCTCCAGCACCGCTCCAGCGATCACCGACTCCGTCTCTTCCCTCAAGGTTGTCGTGAAGAACGCCGGCTCCCGTTCTGCGCCAGCCGGTCTCGCACATTTGCTCTCTGCATCCGCATTCCTCGACACTACCGAGAAGTCCGGTCTCAGACTTAAGCGTGAAGCTGAGTTACTTGGTGGTGAGTACTCTGCATCTGTCACCAGAGACGCTCTCGTTCTCAAGGCAACTTTCCTCAAGGATTCCTTACCATTCTTTGTCAACTCTCTTGCATCCACGTTGGCAGATGCTTCCTTCAAGCCACATGAACTTGTGGAAGTTGCAGGTCCTTATGCTTCCCAAGTTTACGCAACTAATGCATCTCAATCCGGCTTCAAGGCTCTCGAAGAACTTCATGCCGTCTCTTACAGATCAGGTCTCGGTTTACCACTCTATTATGATGGTTCCAAGCACTACTCCATTGAAGAAGTGAAGAACCTCGCAAAGACTGCATTCAAGTCCGAAAACGTGGAAATCATTGCTGAAAACGTCAATGAAGCAGACCTCAAGCAATTCGTCGCAGAATCCAAATTCGCAACCTTACCAACGGGTAACGACGTTGTGCAACCAAAGCAACCAACATACACCAACGCAGAGTCAAGAATCAGACAAGCAGGCTCCACCACCGCCGTCATTGGTTTCCCTGTCGCTTCTGCAGACGCTGCATCTTACGAGCTCGTCTCCGCAGGTCTCATTTCCTCTCTATCCGCAACCACTGAGGTTTCCAACAACACCGCACAGGTCGAATCCAAGGTCCTCTCTTATGATGGTACCAGTCTCTTCTACGTCTCCATCACCTCTAATAATGCCGCAGAAGTTGCATCCCTCATCAAGAAGGCAAAGGCAGACTTAGGTTCCGTCGACTTCTCCAAGTTCAACAAGCTCGCATCCCTCCTTGCAGGTAAGGAAGTGCCTTCCAAGCCAGTCACTGTGGCGAAGGATTACAACTTGGTCGTCGTTGGTGACGTTGACGCTGTGCCATTGAAGGCTGAGCTCTAAGTCCTCACATCATTTCGCCACTGCACCGCACCGCACCGCAACACACCTCACGCTACACTCTATCCCCACCACTTCATTCAAGCCTCTTTAGAGCCGTTATTTATTTGTTTATAATGCAATGCACCACGTTCACGTAACACCCTCACTAACCACTAACTTACTATACTAACTACGACAACTTTCTGTGGTTCATGAATTCTGTCCGTCCGCGGCACATGAATTTTCTTCACAACAAGGATCTACATCAGACATCAGACACCACTCCAAGCCTTCTATCATTTCACCTACCAAGAGAAACTCTTATCCACACACACACACACACACACACAATGTTCCAGCCGGTAAACCCAAAACCGTACCTCACTTCACTCCTCGGCCATCAAGTCGTCGTCCGACTCAAATTCTCAGGTACGGAGTATCACGGCACTCTGAAATCCATTGACAACTACATGAATTTATTAATGGCCGCAGACGTCATAGAGCTAGAACAGACACCCGGTACGATACCAGATCTAACAAAGGGAACAAAACTCGGTAGTGAACTTTTCGTACGTTGTAATAATGTGCTATGGATTGGGAAAGCAGAGACAGGTGAACAAGTACCAGCCGATGAACAGGCAGAAACAGAGGGTACCGTCATCGAGGGAGAGAAAGTATAACCTATCAAATCCCCACAATTACTGTATAAATGTATAATAATTCTACAATTCCACCATCCGATATTGTATTACTTTACATTTACATACATGTTCATTATCACTACATTTTTATTCTAAACTCGCACGAGGTTGCTGTTGCTGTTGCTGCTGCTGTTGTTGTGCTCGTCGCCCACGTTCTCGTTCTCGTTCTCGTTCTTGTTCCCGCCAGTACCGTACCGGGTCATCACATCCAATGAATTGAGCAATGCGGAACATGAGCAGCTCATCTGCACTGAACTGACCCTCATCCCCTTCTATATCCATATTCATGTCCATATTCATTAAATTCATATTCATGTTCAAATTCATGTTCAAATTCATGTTCATATCTTTGTCTCCACCATTACCATTACCATTACCGTCATCTTCACCATTCCTATCCCCACCACCCTCCATCACAATGCCGTAAGCTTGAGCCACTCGAACAAGCTCTTCATGGTTCATTGCAAACACTTCGTACACGTTGGAAATGTGCACCTCTGCATTACCATTACTGTTATCGCAGGGTACGCGCTCATATGCTTCCATGGCACCAGATCCACGCTGTAAGTTTGTGCGTCGAGCTAACGTCTGTTCAAGTTGTAATACCTTGTGTCGCTCATCAACTAGTGATTGCTCCACATTATGTACAGACTGTTGCAGATGTTGGATAGCATTGTACATCGTCATCATCATCGTATCGGTGTTAGCACCATGACCACCGCTAGCGCTAGTACTTGCACTGACGCTGCCACTTACACTTGCCCTAGCACTGACACTTGCACTTACACTTGCACTCCCATTGCTATCCGAATGTGCGTGTCCTTTGGCAAGTACTTGCTGTTGTTGTTGCTGCTGATGAATTTGTTCTTGTTTCTGTTGTTGTGCGTGTAATTGTTGTCGGAATTGCTGCATCCGTCGCGTAGGCGTACCACCAACTGCATTCGTACCTGTCAATTCCAGCTCTAGTTCCAATTCAGAAGTTGATCTAGACCCAGACCCTGAACCAGTTCCATTACCGGTAGCGGTTCCAGTTCCAGTTCCAGTTCCCGTACCAGTTGTAGATCCCGACTCCGAAGGTTTTTGCCGCTTTTGCGCATGTTCGTGATCGTGGTGGTATCCATTATCTGTCTGAGTTTGTACTTGAATTTGCGATTGCATCTGTGGTAGAGTTTGTAACTGTGGTGGTGGTGGATCTTGATATTCAGCCTCGAACCCACCGGGGAATCCAACACCCATCCCAAAATCGCCCAGAGCGGTGAGGTTGTGTAATTGTGGGAATCCATTGCTCGTATCCACATAACCATTTGAATTAAGCATGCTATTCATGGCCATACTGATATTATCTAAACTCGTTTGACGACGATGTGCAAGAGTTGCTCCGACATTGGCAAGGGTAGCCGCTGCAGCTTCAGCTCCATCACCACTGTCACCACTACCACTACCACTACCACGACCGCCTTCGCCATCGCCACCGATGGCCAATGCTGTCGCCGTTGCCCCTGTTGTTGCTGCTGTCGTCGCTGTCGTAGTCTCTGCACCCTTCCTCATATCTCCCTCCGTATGTGGTTTACGAACGGGTGATATGAACGTTTGGTTGAAAAATGCATCGTTTGTATTGCTGCCAGTGCTAACTTTCCTCGGTGCACCATTCACGTTTCCCTGCCTCAACTGTGGCGATGACGACGCCGAAGTCAAAGGTGCAGGCCTGGATGTAGGGAAGAGAGACACAACTTCAGCGCTGCTCTTTCGTGGTACAAACTTCTTCCCGCTGAATGGACTCCGTGGAGACTGCACTGCAGAATTCGTAATTGGAGGTGGGTTCGAAGATTGTGGAGCCGAAGGTGGATGTGAATGTGGAGTCATATCCATCTTGTAGATCGGCATGAGATTGATGTTTGGATTCTTCTCCATATTGCCACGCGTTGGGAACTTCAGTGATAGATGGGGGTTCGGCATGGTGAACTCGCTAAGGTTGAAATCGCTAGTCCGTGGTTGTGGCTTTTGCTGCTGTTGTTGTTGCTGTTGTTGTTGTTGCTGTTGCTGCTGCTGTTGCCTCGGTGGGAAGAGTCCCGGCAGCTGCTGCTGCTTGAATGGGTCCATGCCAAGTGCAACTTTATCTAGCATTCTTGGCGGAGAGAACATCCCCAGTGCTTGATCAGCATTCGTGTTTAAAGAGGGTAGGATATTTCCAGAATGTGCAATATTCATGTTACTTCGATCGTTTATCGATGTCGATGTGGAGGTCAATGCCAACGTCGATCTTGAAGTTGGTAGGAAGTTACCGTTCATAAAGCTGCGGGATATGTTCGTCAGACTGGAACTCTCAGGCAGACCAGTGTGTAGATGCAAAGCGGAGTTATCTTCGGACTCTCTTTCTCCGGGATTGTCTGAACCGGCGGTGAGATTGAGCAGGTTCGATCGATCCGTATTGTTTGGACTGTGTATATGGATGGTATCGTCTGCATCTGCACTAGATGCATTGGAACCACTCCTAGGATGCGTAGATTCTGTCATATGGCCATCGACGCCATCTTTATCCTTCATATTCGCGTTGTCCCTGTTGGGGAGCGCTTCAAAGGGTCTGCGCGTGCAACTGTTGTTTGAATCAGGGGGTAACATGTGGTGAGACCTGGTTAAATGCCTCGATAGGTTTGTAGGTCCATTCCTCGAAGAATAGCGTAGACTCTTCCCACATACGGAACATTTCACACACGTGAATGCTTCGCTTTGTTCTTGAGAGGTATCTTGGTTGAAATGCTCCCATACCCAACTGTTGGGCGGTCTTGCCATCTTATCTTTGCTTGATTGCTAGCTGTGTTAGGCTAGTACTGCTAGTCTCTGTCTGAGTCTGAATGTGTGTGCCAGAGGCAGCCCGTAGGGTCCCAGGAAGAGCGCAATTCGCACGCAGCTGCCGCGGCGGCTTAAACGTGTACGATGGAGTGCTCACTTGGATCGCATCACGCCGCGCGGCTGCCGAGTCGTCCTCTGCACCCTCTGCCGTCTGTTGACAGCCGTCGCTCGACTCTCACTGTCGTCCGAGGCCCGCCTGATCTGATCCGATCCGATATCTGAGAGCTGGAAAATCCAAAGTCCGATCGCAAACCTAAATTTCATTTCAGCGCCAAATCCAAATTCCAAATTCCAAATCCAAGTCCAATGCCGTTAAACCTAAACGCTAAACTGCTCAACCCATCAGTCAGCCGAGATACCCTGCAGCGACCAGAACTGACTGCGGTACAACTCCCACTGCTCACGGGCGCCTGTAGAGAAGACCCGTGGATTAAGCACGAGACGAACCTCGTGGCGGCGGTGGCGGCTAGAGTTAGAACCAGAACCAGAACCAGAGCCTGTGCTGGCACCCCGCCCCGATTGTGCGGACGGACCGGCGCCGGACTTGCTCTTGACCGATTGCTGCTGCTGCTGTTGTTGGTGTTCGGCTCGACTTGCTCCCCAGCTCAATAGACCAGCAAAGCGCTCTCGGTAAGACACTTTCACCTTCACCAACCGCACATTGAGCTGTCTGATCCCCTTGTTAGCTGTAGTTAAAAATTTCCTCGGTCTAGATATGGTCCTCGTGTACTCTCCCGTGAGATAGAACAACAAAAGTGTCATTCCCGTGATGATGGAGACAATCCTGTAGATAATATTCATAGTCAAGTAGCCAGAATCTTCGACCTCAAGCGATGGTTCGTCCACTCCATTTCCCCCTCTCACTTCATTCTCAGAGAAAACATGGGATGTCGTAGTGCAACTATCATCAGCAATGCTGTTCAATTCAGAGTTCTTAACAATAGTGGGGAATTCTGGAACGCTGATGTCTATCAAGCTGTCACCCGTGGTAATGGCATTCCCATTCTTCTCAAGATCATAGTAATAGTTGCTATTTTTCAATGCTCCATTAGAAAGAGTTTCAGACGTCACAGAGTACATGGTTTGTGTAGTGGTAAGGTAGGCAGAGTAAAGGAAAACAACTAACAATCCTGCCAAAAAAATGGTATATTTGTATCTCAACTTCTGCTGTTCGGCGAATTGTTGACGCAAACTCTCCTCCAAAATCAATAAATTCTTGAATATCTGTGCAGTGCCTGTTGAACTACTATCTCCACCCCTACTCTTAGAGGATTTCTCGCCACCACTCTCCTTGTCACCTTCCACAAAGGGATATCCGGACCTTCCACGCCTAGAAATAGACCTGTTGGTGGCTCTACTTTCAGATATGGACGAATCATAGCCCGCATCTGATGCAGGGACAGATAACGTATTTGAAAGCGTTCGGAAAACAACGCCATCATCATATTGGCTAGGCAGCAGGTTTAGACCAGTGGAGCGTGCATTGTCATCAGATGTAGCAGTTATACCTTTCACATTCGTATCATTTGTATTAACACCATCACAATATTTGTTAGTACTTCTCCTTCTTTTCACATACTTCGCCGTTGGTGAACCTGTTATCTCTGTATCACTTTCGGTACCCATACTGCCAGTGACAGAACCTGTTTCATAACTTCCAAATGAAGCAACACTACCGTAATAATCAGACCGGTCCGACATATCACTCATACGTCTCTCTCTAAGGCTGGTTGGTGTTCTCGTCTTCCTAGCTCTAGAGAAATAGGAGTCAGAAGAGGCCGTCAAATTCATGGGACTGTCGTCATGCGCAATAACTGAAGGGGAAGACCTGTTGCGAGGTTTGGTGAACTCATTCGAATCACTTAATCTTATATCAATTCCACATCCCAGGACCCCCTCTTTACCCTCCTCCTCTCGATCGTATCTGATTGAGTCATTGACAACTGGACTTTTTGGAACATTTGCATGATTTATATTTCTATTCACCTCTCCGGCACCTGTCTTGTTTCTACCCTCTCCGTTAACCTTCGCATCGGATTCAAGGGCAAAGAAATCAATTCTGTCATTTGTATTAGGAATCATAGCAGGCAATACCAAACCGGGCGAGTTCGGCGGCGATTGCAGGTCGTCAATATGGTCGATTTGGTCTTGTCCAATGTTGAGCCCGATTCCAATGTCCATGGGCGGCATTCCATCGGAATGTGTACACTTTTCGTCAGCTTTTTCCGCCATTTCACTTTAACTGTGCCAATCGGTATGTATTTCTCTCCAAGACTGCTTGCGTCTTCAAGGAGTCTGTAACACGTGAAGAAGACGAATAAGAGACATGGCGGAACGTGAAGGTTCCCCTGAGCTTTCTGGTGATTTGCGATTTGCGATTTGAGGGTTCCCGAATCTGGTTCTGCTCTTGCACACATTCCGTGCTACACACTAGTGTTACCGCTCACATTCCTGCGAGAGATTGTCAGCCATTGTCAGCATAGTACGCCAGATAACTAAAGTTAAGAGCTAAACAATGCTCTCATACATGGATCTCATTCAAAACTGCTTCTTCACGTCCACTGGATGGTCATGGGACAACACGTATGAGCACATATTGGCTACACCGAAAAATCTATTGCATTTCCAGATACCAAATGGAGTCAACATCGTCGTTTCAAACCGAAATACAGAGAACAACTATAGCTCCCTAAACATATCACAAGTTGAGAGAGTGGAGGGATCACTTTCGTATTTGAGCTCGTCTGCCAATCTCGATAATTTATATCAGCCATCGAGTAAACTGCCAATCTCTAACCTCTTACAAGGATACAGATACATCACCACCGGGGAGGTATCCGACGGAGATGAGGGTTTATCTAAGACAAAGCCATTCCTTCTGTATGGTAAGATGTATTTCCCAAGCCAGTTCATTGAGGGAATGCTGATAAAGAGGTTCTCCCCTACCTACCAGTTGCTTGTCAAATTTGTGAATACTCCGAAATTGAACAAGCTCACGCAGCCAACATCCATCTTCACCTTCTATCTACAAAGACAGACCAAAAATTACTCTCATGACTTCATATATTCAACTCGAGAAGACTTACTTGGATTTAGATGTCTATATCACATGGATCTAACGGATTCGCAGTTGAAACCTTCATCGGCTTCGTATTCATCATCTTCAAATGAATCATCCGGCTTCATATCCTCCAAATTCAGATCGAATATAACGAATCATCCCTCTACGCTGTCGGCAGGATGTGAGCTTTGGTATTCGATTGGAAGTGTCAGTCCCGGAGTTAGTATGGCAGTTCGTTATACAACTTATTTAGATAGCATGAGATACTTGATGAATAATATCCCCTCTGCCTACAGTTCCACCTTAGTTTCTAATCATCCCGCAAAACACTCAATGAAAACTGGGGAGAGGATAATTGAATCGATCCCATATGCAATATCATCGATCCATCCTCTGACATTCACTTTGGCAATGAACCCATTACTTGGAACAGTGGAATCGACATACGCCATTAGAAGTGATGGCTACTTTAAGGGTGAGATGAATAGGAATGATTCACTGGTATCATATATGGGACGCATGGGTCTAGTATTAAGCTCAAAGTATCAGTTTAATATGTACTCTTACGATTCGGATTTGATCTTAGGTGCCCAAATACTGAGGTCAAAACTGTCCTTTCTAGATGCAAGTGCATGCGCAGAAACTGAAAAGAGTAAAAGTACAAGAAAAGTCACCCTTACACGTCATGATCTCCATAACAAAACGAAACATCAGCCTTACAAATTTGAGCAGCAACATGAACTGATTCACAAACTTTCAAATACTAATCAGCATAATGTCGTCTACAAAGTTTCCGATAACGAATATACGGAGAGCAATGTGACACCACCAATTGCAGACATTCCAGAAATCAAAGAGGATACCCAACCCATACTTCCAGTGTGTGCAGCCATTCAAGACGATGAGTACATATCGAGCTTGAAGATTAGTGGTAATGTGACAAAGCAAAATGTACGCGTTGCCTGGGAAGGTAAATTCTATGACTGGTTCATCAGCGCTGGTACTTCGATGGATATGAAGGGTGCATCTGCCGCTCCACGAGTCTTGAAATATGGCGTAGAGTTCGCATATAACGCTTAGGCATTCTGATGGTGAACATCCGATAGTAGTAAAGTACATCACGGGAAATACATATAGTATACAAGTGGTAAGGTTATAAACTCAATCACGGTTTCTTCATCTCTTGACTAGCATTGATGATATCAGTCAACGTGTTGATGCCCATGATAGGTGTATCTGCTTCCGTGGATTTGTCAAGTGGTGGATCTTCCTTTTGTTCAGACGTTTCCAGCTGTATTTCCGGCTTGTTCAGTTCTCCACTTACTAAAGGTGCAATTCGAACTTGTTCAATACCTGGCGCAACTTCCAGTGGATCACAACTTGACGTGTTTGGTGGTGCTAGTGATTTCTCGTCAGTAACCGGAGTGGCCTCACTTACTTTCTTCTCCAATTGCGACATCCGTTTCATCAGTAAATTAAGGCCATTGATAACTATTGGTATTGGTTTGTTAGAACTATTCTCCTCTTTCACAACATTCTCTTTCTTATCAACAATATTATCTTCTGCCATTGGAACAGTCGAGGTGAAACCGGGAGCACCCAAAGAGATACCATTGACAGGAGGTGGACTCTGTGGGACTGTGGACGTTACCACTACATTTTCAGGAGCAACAGACTCGGAGACGAGACCGTTGGAGCTGGTGCCAAGCTTTGAATGTATTTCCATTCCAGTATTTTGAGGCACATTCATGTCACCGGATGACGGACTCGGTGGTTTAGGCGCAAGAGGAACTAACCCTTCATCTAAAGCAGCTGTGCCTGCTGTACCTGCTGTAGCTGTAGTTGTAGTTATATCTGCACCAGCCTTGGGGCTACGCTTTCGGTATTTTCTGACAGGCTTTTCGCCTGGCTCAAAGTTTTTATCCTTTTTCTTCTTCTTGTCATTATTATCATCATCATCATCCGCCTCCATCAGTAAATCGTCTGTAAGTTGGACAATACCTCTCTCAGAATAATTGACTTGTTGTCTCTTCCGTCTAGTTCTCTTCTTAGTTGAATCTTCTGAGCCATTTGCTCCAGATCCACTAGGATCTTCAATAACTTCAACGGGCTCCACTGAACTCTCGGATGCAGCTATCTCTAAGGCAATAGGAGCTTCAAATGCTTCAAAAGCATCCATAGGAGTTTCCTCTTTCTTTTCATCATTATTATTTTCCTCGTCCTTCTTACCTTGTGCCGCTGCTTCTTCCTTCGATTCAAGAATGTCTTCAACAGTTTTAAGTAAAACATCTTCAACATTTTGTGCCATCATAGAATTATCGAGTTGAAGTTTATTGAAAGCCATCTGTAAAATATTCTCTTCAATTGAGTTCTTCGTAATCAACCGTACAACATTCACCTCCTTTGTCTGACCAACTCTATGAGCTCTATCTTCGGCTTGCTTGTCATCATGAGGATTCAAGGATTGATCGTATAATATAACGTTGTTTGCACAAATCAAGTTGATACCAAAACCTCCGGCCTTCGTACTCAACAAGAAAATTGGAATCGTCTTATCTTCATAGAATTTGTCAATCATCGTTTGTCTTGTATCGACCGTGGTACTACCATCTAATCTTAAGAACTTCCAACCGTGTAAAGAAAGGACCTTTTCAAGAACATCTAACATTTGTGTGAACATGGAAAAAATTAAAACCTTCTCACCCTTTTCTACAATTTTCTTAAGCATGTCAACCAAAGCCCTCACCTTACCACTGTCTTCGTAAATACTCTGTCTCAAAACAAACTTACCGAGCTCGTTAGGATAAGTGTGACAGAACTGGGTGATTTCAAAATCTGACATCACTTGGAAATCCTCGAAAACATAATGCTCATTGGCATTCATAAATGCTGGATTCTTGACGATGGCCCTAGACATAACTTTAAGCATCTGATCAGTGTAAAGCCGTCTGAAAAGTAAGGGATGCATACACGCTTTCCTCAAAGTCATCAAAATGTTTGTACTTCTTTTGGTCAAAGGTGGAAGTTTCTTTACTTCAATTTCACTCATGAGTTTTCTCTTGGCCTTCTCAGCTCTCAGTTCTTGAATACCCTTTAGTTCTTCCTCGTAAATCCTAGATTGTGATGGGACCAGTGAACAGTATTCGATGGAGGTATGCTTTTGTGGTAAATCTTTCATAACCTGCGCTTTCGTTCTACGTAGAACAAAAGGCGACATCATGACCTTTGCTTTACTAATGGCCTGTTCTGACATCAAGGGGTTAAAGTTCTTACCCTCAATTTTGGTGTCATTGGGTTTTGTCGTTGCTCTTTGATCAAATAAGAACTCAAGTTTACTCATTTTCGGACTGAAAACCTCAGGTAGGATAAAATCGAGTAATGAAATTAATTCTTTCAAATTGTTCTGTAGTGGAGTACCGGTCAATAGAAGACGAAAGTTTGCCTTTAATCTGTTTAGTTTCTTATATCTATCACTTGTTGCATTCTTCAACATGTGACCTTCATCATAGACAATGACATTGAAATTCAAAGATTGCAAAAACACTGCATCATTCTTACCAGTTGTTAAATTGTAAGTAGTAACAACAACGTCATAGTCGTCCTCATACAAAACAGATTTGAGCTCTTCACGCTCATCCATCGAACCATAATACGGAATGACTTTCAAAGTTGGAGAAAACTTCTCAAATTCACGGAGCCAGTTCTCCAATGTAGATGATGGAACAACAATTAAATGAGGACCTGGGTAACGCTTTTTCTTCAAGTGAGATAGGAATGCAATAACCTGGGCAGTCTTACCTAGACCCATCTCGTCAGCCAAGATGCATGAAAGTTGCTTTTTGAATAAAAGGTGTATCCAATTGATGCCGACCTGTTGATAATCTTTCAAAATGATATCGTCAGGCATCAACGCTGGCTTCTTCTTGAAGTATGCGTCCTTATCTTTGACCTTACTATTGTCTAATGCCGATTTGTAGACTTTCTTTATGCTGGAGGATGAGAAATCATCGTCAAATTCAGATCCATCAAGTCTGAACTTCTTCTTATTGTATGTTCTCTTCTCTTGAGGTTTAGAGACAAATGCTTCGTCATCACTATCTTCAGAGTCCGATTCTTCCTCTGAAGAAACATTCACGCTGGTGATTGCAATCTCACCGTCCAGGTTTTTGCCCTTCAAATTTACACCCCATTTTCTGATGTCACGAGTGATACTCTTACTGTATTCAAAGCATTGTTTCAAAAGAGTATCAATTGCAGAGTACGCAGAGAGCTTTTGAGTGGCCGTTTCCAAATACTTCTCCATTGGGTTTCTAAATGATTTTGCCTTGATGACTCTACCTGGTTGCACATCGACTTTCTGAATTTCTGCAAGATTGCGGTAAGGTCTATTCTCCACCATGATGGTTGCTTCTTCCAACTTCATGTTTGTCAAATCAATAATATCTCTGATATCTGCATTGTTGAATAACTTGACAATCTTCTCGGTTACGTTCAAGCCTGCATCCTCATCGGCCTCGAAACCTGGCAGCATGAAGTCATCATCGTCGGCAACAACTGCTCGTCTCTCAGCTCTATCTGCACGGTTTCCGGTTTTATGTTTCTTAGACTTGCCATTCGGGTTATAGTCATCATCATCAGATTCGTAACGCTTACCTCGTTTGGATCTTTTCGGAGGTGCAGTGATTTCCTCTAGAGAGTCATCAGACTCGATGATTTCGATGCCATCACTTTCATCATTTTCATCATCATCATCTGCTTCCTCCTCTTCTTCGTCCTCCTCAAAGACATTTTTCTTTCGACTGTTGAGTCTACTTGAGAGATATCTATCTTTGAGACCTCTATCCTTAGCACTGATTTGCACTCTGGAGGAGACAATATTCTCCTTTTCTGCCTTTCTTCTTGCCGATTCACGCTCACGCTCACGTGCAGCTCTTTTACGATCTTCATCAGGAAAGGATTTTTCCTGAAGTTTTCTATCACTTTTGGATTTAGTAGATAATGAGGAGAATGGGTCAGATCTGGATGATGTTGGAGATCTCAATGGAGATGATGAAAGGCCGAGACTTGCTTGACGGCGAGATAAACTGTCTAAACGTCCATTCTGTCTTGAAATAGTCAAATCTCTTTTAGGCATAGATTTGGAGATACTTTTCAAATGGATGTAAGTCTTTGCAATAGTCTTGTATTTCTTTAATGCTGAAATAATGGTACCTGATGGCAGATCTGGGAATGCCTTTTTCATTTCAATATAGTCTGAACTAGTGGAACCTGTAGTAGAGATGGAAGGAGACGTCAATCTCGATGGTGTTCTCTCTTTCTTAGGGTTGTACTCAAAAGAACGAAGAGATGGTAATTTTGACTTCGATCCAATAAGTGCTGCGCTTGGTCTCATTAGTGGCTTCTTTGGTCTTTTTAAAGGTGATGAGTCCGGAACTTGCACGTTGAAGTCATCATCATCATCATCATCATCATTTTCATCGTTATCCGAATCGTTGTAATGTTCATTGTCACTTCCTGCAGACTGACTTTCGTCCCCGTCATCGAGTTGGATCAGACTGGACTCATTCGCAATTGCAATATCACTATTTGGATCACTTTCAACGGTGGATGCAGATCTTCCAGATCTGAATCTTCTTTGAGCTCTTTTCGAATACGTAGAAGGCGCTCTAGTACCGCGTTTATCTTGAACAATTTCATCAGTTTTCTCGTCGTCACTATCCATGTCATTGTTCTTCACATTTTCATCATCATCATCAGAAGAGGATGGGATCTTCTTTTTTTGCTTTCCTTGTGCCTGAGTTTGTTGGGTTTTCCTGCTAATGTACTTGTAATTGTTCTGTGGTTCCTTTTCGTTGTCTGAACTCTCTGGCGATGGAGAGGAAGACAATAGCTCTATAACGCTATCTGTAGCGGAACGTCTCGATCTGCTCACCATGGTTGCAGCACTGGTATCTGATATGATCGAGATGAGTGTATTGGGTTGCCAAAGTGGATGAGAGTGGTTCAAACGTGAAGGAAAGCAGGAGCGGAGGGTGGAAGAAAAATAAGCAACGTAAAAAAGAGATGGAAGTGACGGGTTTTCGTGTTTTCGTGTTCCCAGCATTTCGTGGCTCGTTACTCGACAATTCTTGTGAGTTTATAGTGGGGTTTTGGGTTTTGTTGTGCATCTTCAACGTAGATTACTACAATGGCACTTCTAGTTTAGACATACTGAACTAAAGATGGAAACTTACCATGTGTTTTGCTGCGGATCAAATGGACAGGGCCAACTAGGCGTTTCACACGAAGAAGATATCTCAGTTCCAATATGTTGCTTTGAGTCCAATTGTGGTATTACCAATATTGGGAAAGGTGACAATCATACACTGTTATTACTGGAGAATGGAGATCTATATGCATCTGGTAAATCGTGTGGGTATGTTAGAGATGAACGAAATGAATTGAGGAATGATGTTAACGAGTTCAAGCTTGTTGCGACTAACTGTCAAGACGTTGCAGCTGGTTGGGAATTTAGCATTGTCGTGGATAGGAAATCGAATATCGTGGTATACTCGGCCAAAGAGATGACACGGTTTACCCTCGATGGTCGTGTCGACTATATACGCACATCATTAGATGGTATTCTCATAAGTTGCGACAATGGTAAGAGAGTGTATGCCTACGGGAATAATAAGAAAGGCCAGCTATTGGGGAATACATCGGAGTTGGTTTTGAAGGAATTTAGTGAACTCAACTTGGATTTTGAAGGAGATGATGAGTTGAAGTCGGAGTCTGTCATCAAGATTTGCATGGGTAGAGATTACTCTATATTACTTGCCAGAACCTCAACTGGTGAGAATGTTCTATACATGCTAGGAAAGAGCGACAGGCATGGGATATTGCAAGATTTGAATAATACACTAGGCGATAGTATAATTGTGGGGGAACGCGGTATCGATAAATGCCGACACTTCATCATCAAGAAAGGCTTGTCTATTTTGGATATCAAGAGCATGTGGAGCTCTGTGCACGTTCTCTATGAAACCGAGGAAGGCGGTGTCCAGATAGTGAGTGTAGGGAATGACATATACAAACAGCTCTACAGGGATAACTCACTGATAAGACTAAGTAAGGAGACTCAGTTCGATGTAGGTACAGAACATGGTGTGATACTGAGATCTGATCAGAAGCAAGCATTTGCATGGGGATGGGGAGAGCATGGAAATTGCGGGTCTTCAATTGAAGGTACCAATCAGTGTGTCTACAAGGTTGATGATAATTCTGTCGATACAATAGAAAAGGTTTTTGCAGGGTATGCAAGTACATTTATAGTCACAAAACATGTGTGATGTAAGAGTTCAGTAATTGGAGTATTGGTAGATGTCACGTA
>JAMYHI010000042.1:0-80014 GCA_025531525.1 Pichia sp. P7020A | reverse complement strand
AATAGGCGAATATATTACTTCCTCGTTGAACGGTGCAAGCATCTTGGAACAGAACGAAGCTGCTGCTGGAATTCTCGTTTCAATGGCAGCATCGAACGTTGATGATTCAATATTTACATGGGATGATTTCCTGCTGAAGGTGTCTAGAGCTTCCGTTGAGGCATTCACATTTGGAGTACGAGGGACACTTTCTAAGGATGATATCATTGACTTTAAATTGGCCAATTCAAATTGTAGTATCTCTATAGTAGTGTCCTTCTCCTTTATAGTCTGAGATAGACGATCGTTCATCTGTTTCACGTTATATGCGCCCTCATTTGCTTCCTTAACTTGAATGTTTGCCTGTTCAAAAAGTTCTTGTGTGATGTTTTCCACTTCTGTAGACAATCTTGACACTTCTAGATCTGCATCGTGTTTCTCCTTCCGTGCCTGAACTAGGAGCTGTTTCTGCTGAGCGCTCTCTCTGTTTAGTTCGGCAATTTTCTGCTGCAAGGCATTTGTTACCTCTGTTTGCTGCAGTAACTTTAACGATAAGTGGTCGATTATTGTCTGATCGGGCGGGACGGAAATCGCTTTGGCAACTGTTTGAGCAGGAATTGCCTCTTGCTCTTGCATTACTTCTTCGGTCATATCTGGTTAGGTCCTAAGGTCTCTACTGGATCAATATCCCCACAACTGCGTGTCCATAGTTCTCACATGGTTCAGGTGTCATGTGTGTTGAGGCCATCGATTCCAGCCCCCACGTCCGCCTCACCTATCGACCAGATACCAGATCGCCTTCCGAAAAGGGAAGGTGGAAAGAAATACTGGGGACGAAAATGAGAATTGGGAAAAGAAAACGGAAAATGGAAAATGGAAAGTTCTGAAAATTTTTTATCTTTAGCACTACAATACGGTTCAGATCAAGAGGAAGAGAACCGCAAAAGAAGCAGATAGCAGGACAGCCACGGGACTAGCACTCGACAATCACCATCAAACACAATGAGAATTTACAGCTGCCACTTCTGCTCGTCTCCGGTCTACCCAGGTCACGGAATAACCTTTGTGCGTAATGATTCGAAGGAATTCAGGTTCTGTCGTTCCAAATGTCATAAGAACTTCAAGCAAAGAAGAAATCCAAGAAAGCTTAAATGGACTAAGGCATTCCGTAAAGCTGCTGGTAAGGAACTTGCTGTTGACTCTACTTTGACATTTGCGAAGAGAAGAAATGTCCCAGTTAGATATAACAGAGACTTGGTGCAGACTACTTTGAAGGCAATGTCTAGAATTGAAGAAATTAGACAGAGAAGAGAACGTGCCTTCTACAAGAACAGAATGAGAGGAAACAAGGAGAGAGCTATTGCTTCAGACAAGAAGTTGGTGGAGGAAAACCCACAACTTGTGAGAATGAGAGAAGTCGAACTCAGAATCAAGGAAGAGAAAAGAGTTGCAAGAGAGGAAAGAAAGAGAGAAGAAGATGAAGCTGCTGCAGAAATGGAAGACCAAGACGAAGAGATGGATGTCTCCGAGGAAGAAGAATCCGAACAAGAAGAAGAACCACAAACCCTTCTTATCAAGAACAAAAGAAGAACAAAGGTCAGATTCTAATCTCTTGCATCTTGAACATCTATGCTACGTCACAATTCCCTCTTTTCTTCACTGTATGATTAGTACTATTACACACACATTGAATTTCAATACTTCACCCAGGTTTATACAGCTATATAACAGTCATTAAGATTAAATTTTCGCAAAAATAAAAGGCAATGCTGATCTCTCTACTGTAAACTTGAGTAGGACAAGATAATCTCCTCTGATTCGAGCAAATGTCTCGGTAAACTTATTGCATCAATCGCCTCACATTTGAGAGCACATTTTGCGCCGATTACGAACGAGACAGCTTGAATTCGAACAACAGATCCCTCTTCAACTGTAGGCAATTTAGTCCATTTCGTGTCTTCGCTTTCAAATGACAAGTGAACATTGCAGCTGGAACCATCGTAAATGCTTGCTATCTCGAGCAATCCACTTTCTCCGTCGTAGGAAACAATTCTTCCAATTATCCTATGAAATCTTGTCCCACTAACATCCTCTAATCTATCTAAACATTTCACTGCTAGTTTGGCCATGGAACTTGGCGATTTTTCACTGCATTGTACGACAGCTATGGCTAAAAGAACCAGGAACCAGTAGGGAGAAAGAAGATTATTTAGTAAACGTTCGGAGCTGATGAGAAAACAAATTCTCGCTGCAATTGACCTTCCTTATTTTGTGTGAGTGGGGGATACCGCTGAGTGAATGTGGGCGGTTAGGTTAGGTGCTCATATTTAGTATTACCACGGATATTACCCAGGTACCGACGCTTCTAACTCTGTCCTTAGAAATATCCCGTCAGAAAAATGCTGAAGCCCCGTTTTTCCCGGTCTAAAGCATCATCATGTTTATTGAACAGTCGAAGATTTGTCTCTGATAAATTCCAACCAGGTGATTATGCACTTATAACACCATTGAAAAGTTCATATAACAAGAAACAGTGGTTATCAAGACCTTTGAAAGACTCGCCTAGTGCTAAGATTGGTCTGAATTTTGGAAAGATAAAACATACTGACATCATTGGTAAAACACCCTTAGGTGAAGTTCACACCCTCGAGACGAAATCTAAGCTTGCCAAGTATACCGTTTCTATACCAACCCTTGAACAGTGGGTCAACTTCTCGGAGCGTAACGCTCAGCCTATCTACACGTTTGATGCACAAGCTATTGTTGCACTGACTGACCTTCATATTGACTATCCTGAAGCACCAACTGAAGAAGGTGCAAAGATTACGCCCCTTCAATTTTTAGAAGCCGGTACCGGTCATGGAAGTTTATCTATTGCCATTGCTAAGGCATTACACCCTGCTAATGCACTTGCTCATTACTCGAATGACTTGAATCTTCGTGGAGCGGTTCTACATTCTGTTGATTGTAACAAAAATCACAGTATCACAGGAAAGAGGACTGTGAAAGGTTTTAGGAGAGGAATGTACTTAAACGATGTTGAGTTTCACATTGCAGATAGCCCAACTACATGGATCAACTCCGAAGATGGTCAAAATTGGGTTGAACGAGATCTTGTTTCGAGAAAGGATATCGACCCTGTGTTTGACACCAATGATGAAAATGCATTCCTGTCAGGTGTTTTCTTAGATATGCCTGGTTACCACGAACACATGGTCAAACTGGCTCCATACGTGAAAACGGGAGGTTTCATTATTGTTTTCTGTCCAAGTATTACCCAAATAGTCGAAGCAATTGATCTCATAGCTGATGAAAATGAAAAACTGGCTAAGATGGTTCCTCCTTCGTCTTTGCATATTGAACACGAACGTACGGTGCAATTGTTGGACGGTGCTGGCGGGGGATTGAAAGAGTGGGATACTAGACGTGCTGTCATAAGAAGTACTGGTAAAATAGGCTATTCAGTGAGGCCCAAAGTGGGTGTAAGAACCGTTGGCGGTGGGTTTGTTGCGATATGGAGGAAGATGGGTAAGAACGTTAACCTCGAATTTGAGAAGGAACTCATCGATAATTATGAACCTAAAGTTGAGGAAGATTTACCAGGAACATCCACCAATGAAGCAAGTGATATTCCTCCAGCAGAATCACATGTCAAGGTTGAGCCAACCGAGGAAGGAAAGAACTCCACTGATACCCAAAACGGAAAGGAGGCTCTATTCGCTCCAGACTTGTTGACCACTGATCCTGAAGTACTCGAAGATGCAGCAAAGAAGATGGAATCTAACGAAAGCTCAGATGAAGCTGGCGAACATATCCCGGGTGTTGATCTCAAAGATGTCAACCCAGACTTCAAAGTAGAGGAAGCCACTCTAATTCCTCATTCGGTCTTGGATACTGTGTACCATTCCTGTCACGGAGATCCAGACGTCAATGTTGGGAAGATTACGGATGTTTATATGATAGAAACATTAGTTCCAGAGGAGATTCTACCAGAACACAATTCTTCATCCTCGACTGAAGAAACACATCATGAAGTCAAGATAGAAGAAGCCACAGTTCTGCCTGCTAGCAGAGGTGACTTTGCGCCGGCTGATCCCGAAGCAACTCCTTCTGGCAACACATCAAGAGGGTGGACCAAACACACACTTCTGTAATACATATTATTCATTACCGTCATTTGATAGATCATGTACATAAACAATCGAAAATTTACCGTGTAAAAACCTAGAATACAGATGTGGACCTCAAAGGCTCCATTTCCCCTCAATTTCATAGCTCATCTAGCTTGAATGGCTGAGCAAAGAATTGGTCCCAGATACTTTCGGTTCCCGTCTCAAACATCATTTTGTATACTCTTTGACCTTCTTTATCTTCCTTCTTGATTTCATCGGCTACATTTTGTGTTGCGTTTTCTAGTGCCTTAGAAGGGGTAGTAACACTAGTTGCATTCGGGTATATTGAAATTGGTGTTCCGTTCGATGATAAATACAAGGGTGACGCTGTATTGACTTTATATGGTGCATATGATGGGACCATCAGTCCGTTATTAGAAGAGGACTGGTTAGTCTGATAGAATGTGGTTCCAGTGAGCCCAACATGCGGTATGTTTTGCCTCGAGTTTGATAGATTATGATGCGCTTGTGGTAATCCATGACGTTGACCTTGGGTATTATATCCATGTAATTCCACATCATTGCTGTATGGATGGCCGTTAATGTTGTAAGGCAGTGTCTGTCCAACACTTGTACCTGTAAATGGGGAACTGGTCGTATTTGATGTTCCCATTTCATTATTTGAGCTCCCTTCATTGCTAAGCATCCAAGTGAGCTGAGCTTTATTGATTCCATTGGCATTTGCAGGAGATTGTACATTCCTAACATTCTCAAAGAACTTTTCCAAATCAAAGCCATTGACGTTCCAAAGCGACTCGGGAATCACTTCACTTGAGTCAGAAATTTGACTCTCCGACCTTGTTATATGACTAGCTGCAAGTTGAGATACTGGTGTATTGGCAAGTGGCGTTCCGTTGGCACAACGGCCAGAAACTCCATTGAAATTGTTCCGTTTTTGACGTTTTCTGTCTCCAGCCTCCGAATTGATCAGTTGGGGTATACTGACAATAAGCCTCCTGGCTTTTCCAGTCATATGCCCCCCAGCTTGAAAGCTTTTAATTTCTTGCTCGGATGGTAAGCGGTCCATATCACTGGAGCTCTCTGTATGTTGGGTTCCCGATGGTTCTTTCGGTTCGAATTGAGGATACTTCAATTTCAGAACAGCCCGGCATAAGATAGTCAAGACCTCGAGACATTGGCCAGCAGCAGTACATTTATCGTCCAGGCTTTTCAATATTTTGTATGCGTAGTTTGCATATTTTTGAACTTCCTTAGAACTAGTCGTCTCTTTAACCTTTTCGCTGTTGAAAAGGGAGTACAAGAAACTCGTTTGAGCCATAAAAATATTCTGCGTGACAGCCCATGTATAGTTTAACGCTCCTCTATTCCATAGCTTGTGAAAAGTACGCAGTAATCCCCGAGACGCATCTGCTGCGCATATCATATCATTCTCACTTAGAACGTATCTAGCAGGAGATAATCCGTATATCATGATCTTTGCGTGGTAGAAGTTTAGCTCAAAAAACTCCGTTGTAAACTCGCAATTCGTAATCTTAGATGTTTTCGGTATGTGCTCTTTCCAGTCATCCAATCTCAAATTTATATCATCAAACCATTCATTCAATGAGTTAAATCTTCGTGGTAATTCCTTCGTTTCGTAGAGTATGCTTTGTATTTCAGCCTTTAACTTCCGGATTTGGAACATTCCTAGGGCAACATTCTTATATGAAGGTATTTGCTGATTCTGGGGCTCACTATAGAGAGAGGACATAGTGGAATCGAAGTTAATAAATTGATCATCTTGCATAGACGGGAATTCAACTTTTATAGATTCTTCTGGAATACCAAATGGCCTTCCCAAATAGACGCAAATCTGTCGATCTAATGAATAGCAACACCAAAATAGCCTTCGGCGCATATCCAAATGGAATGGAGTTATATCTCCAGTCAATTGAGATTCATTATGTAGTCCAAGATCGACGCATAGACGTAAGGATGAACCAAGCAAGTACCACACCCCAGGAACGCACGGTCTCATCAAAGAAAATAATGTAAGGCATAGCATCGCTTGTAAAGCTTCCAGTCTATCCAAGCTAGAGTATGCGTCCTCTATGTGCACTAGAGCTGCGTTTTTGAAATTCTCTGATATCTCTTTCGGGAATTGCAAATGCCAAACGCTACTTGCGATGGCAAACACTATATTGATGAAATATAATGGTTTTCTAAATTCTTTTGGTACTGCAACCTTCGCAGCAAACTTGAAAGGGTCCATATTGGGATTTCTCCCAGTTTCTTCATCGAGTAGTCGTGCATATTGATGATACCAGGTCTTGTCCTCTGGAACTTTGGGCAAACTGGACCAATCTATCTCTGTGTGGGTCGATGCAAATGAAGATGAGGGTGGAACCTCTCCGTAAATGGGTATGAAATAATTCTTGAAGAACTCTTGTCTGTGGAATATGGGTAATTGAGCATTTGACTGTGCGAAGTATAAGGCAATAAAGTCAAGGGCTTGTTGTTTTGGAGGAAGAAGAGCTATATTATTCGTGAACGATGACAGTGATGTGGTGGTAGGGTCTATTGGTGGCTTAATATGAGGATGGCTGTGATTTGCAGCACCAGAAGACCTTCTTCTTTCTTTGAATGTTTGTCCGTTATCATTTTTGAAATGCACTGCAGCAAACATGAGTTTAGAGAAACTAATGCCATCGCCGGCAAATGTCGCTGGCCTAGATGAATCATCACTTTTATTGGACGGATTATAGTTCTTCATGGTGTTCATAATTACTGAATCGGAATTTTCTCCAGACTCGGATTGAAATGGAGACTGATCATCACTTTCTAACTTGATAGAAGCATGGTTTGTGGCATTTGCACTGTTAGACCTGTGGTCTCCTTTATTTTGTAGAATTTCTTCAAGTTCAGCAAGTCTATTCTCTAGATATACAATGTAGCTTCTAGGGATCTCTCTACCCGTTGCAGCATCTAGGGAGACACATTCGACTTTGGCTTTCAAACATGCAGCACATTTTGGGAATTCGTGAGAACATTTGATCTTCTTCTGTCGACACCGTTTGCAAGCCGAAATAGACCTCGATATCCCTAACACATTGTTAGTCATGGTAATGTATGGTCTTCAATGGAAGGGAAATCGCCGTAGTGTTCTTCAATGTCCTGTGAAAATAAAACCATTTTAACCATCGGAACTGCGTATAGAATATATGCGCTCCCATAAGCGTGGAAGGTTTAAAGCCGAAAGAAAACACTTGCGATATTCGAACTGCCTAATACGGAAATTTTTCGGAGCACGCTCGCCTGCGTCACACTACACTACTCACTAGTTGTTTGTACACGACGATCATAAGTCATCGCAAAAATGCACTGCTCAAGCAGTCGCCACATATTAATAAAACAGTGCGATATATGATAAGTACTATATGCAATCGATATATAACTATAGATTAATTCGAGTAATGCTGAGCAGATAGATGTGTCAATAAAAAGTCGGATTTGGGAGGTTGAATCACTTCTTTATTTAAAGAATGGGGTATAATCAATCGTCTCCTTTGGTTTTCTTCTGTTCTTTTTCCAGTTCTTTACTGTCCTTTTTCGTTGGTTTGAGGACCATGGCGTTACCGGTGGTCTTCATCACCGGGGTTACATTGTCCGTATTTTTCTCTTCACCAACGGCGCTAATGCTCTCATTGTAAGCATCCCAAGTTTGCTGAATGACATTATTTAGTTTAGGGATGTCCTGGATCTCATATTCATAAGAAAATGGGACAAGTTCATAGATGGAACTGCGAGGATCGACGTAGATGAGTAAATTCCCATTTTCGTTTCTATCAAAACTTAATAAATGTTGTGCCACCATTATTGCTTGGGAAGACGTGACTGGTTTCATACCAGCTTGTATCAGTTGCTGTCTTAGTTGGCCAATGTGAACCGCCATGATTGTTTGAGAGATATCTTTACGTTCATAGAGATCCCACATGCTGAGAAGTTTGGCATCGTTATCTTCGATCTCTGTAGCCATATCCTTGAAAGACGTGTAAAAAATAACTGCTTGGATGATACCGAATGTTAACAAAAGCTGGCATGTTGCATTTCTTGTATTTTTATTTGTGAAAAGTTGAATCATTGATTGCCTAGGGGTCTCTTTAGTGAGAGATCGTACTTTTTCTGATATGATGCTGTTAGGATACCGATTACCCATTGCTTCTAAAACGGGATGTACATGGTCGGGCTGATTATTTCGTTTCACAATCTCTGCATATGTATCAGGTACTTGGTTGGCATCTTGGAAATGGCTGGGTGGCACCTTTCCATGGGGAACATTGGAGTTCAACCTTCTCAAAAAAGAAGAGGGGCGCCACCCCAGTAACGAAGCACGTTTAATCGCATGCATGTGTGTTGTGTTGGTTGCGGGGTATTATCTTGCTATTCTTGTCTTGGATTTAATCCAGAGAAGAAACCTGGTTTGGTATTTAAGGATCTGTTGGCTAGGACTGACCGATGTGACTGTGACCTGTGAGGATTTCCGTGCAGTGTCTGTTATTTGTTCTCTGTTAAGTAAGTGCCGGATTTATGCAGAGCGAGGGTTACGTGTTGGGCTGGCTGGGGCTGGGGGCTGGGGTAGTTCTTCTACTCCACGAGAAGCCTCTAGAGCCTTCGTAATGCGCTATGGAATGGTAGGATAAGGGTACCACGGGGTGGTGAGAGACATCTATGTAAGTCCGTTTCCTGATTGAGTTGGTCACTCCTTTGATCCAGATGCTACTCTTACTTACACCTTTCCATTTCAGTTCAGCTTTGTTTTCTCTGATGAACCATTGTTGGTCGAGTAAGCGTAAAGCAACTGTTGCACAATCGGCTTCCTATACGTGGTTAACGTAAAGCTCAGAGTTCAGATACGGCCACATTCAGGTCACCCCATACATCATACATGCACTTTATTCCTTCTTCGGGGTATGTGGTAACTCCGCGGACTGACGTATTTCGATGTGGTTAGGAGTGAAGCTTAACATGGAGCACGTACGCACTACGCTGCCAATTGCGCCCATCGATCGATCCTTTCTTACTATCAGCCCAGAGTAGCGCACACATCCGATCGACACGTATCCACACGTATCGGTACGTGCCTGACCATGTAATGTGGCAAGCAGCAATTATCAGCGCATCACCCGGGAGACCAGACACCAGGCACCAGGCCATTCCGCACTCCGCGGCTTAGCGCTTAGCCTAGCTATTGTGTAAGCGCCATTTTTGCATTTGTGGGACCGCTACAAAGACTGCACACTACGCATGGCCCCTCTTCTCTGTGGCAACGATCCAAACGTTCGCTGTTTCAGGGATGGTGCAATTGGGCACTCCACGCTGTGTAAACGTACCATGGCGAAAGAAGCGAATGTGCTGATCACGGTGGAACTATTCCGGGACCAAATGAGACAATATTGGTTCACTAGTAGCCTTTTGGAGAAGGTGAAAGATGCGTTACTCGTTTATATCATATTCTCATACTTGATCAATCCTACATTCTTGTGCATCTACAGGTTTGGGTTCCTCAGATCTCTAGGCTTTGTCATTGATGCTATCAAACGGTGGGGGTACAGTTTACTATTCAAAATACCAGCAGTTAAAAGAAAGATCGATAACGAGGTCAATGAAACCAAAAAATCTCTGGAGAAGGAGCTCATTGTCAAAGCAAATAATGTACAACACTATACAATACCTGAAAAGGGTATGACTAAGGAACAAGTTATTGCCCAGTTGGATTCATTAAACAGTCTGAAGTCGGTTGCATGGAAAGATGGTAAAGTATCCGGTGCCGTGTATCACGGTGGTGATGAGTTGATCCAATTGCAGACGGAGGCTTATCACAAATTTGCTGTCTCTAATCAATTACATCCAGATGCATTTCCAGGTGTGAGGCAAATGGAATCAGAAGTGGTCAACATGGTTTTGAGCTTGTTTAATGCACCTGAATCTGGATGTGGTACTACATCCTCGGGTGGTACGGAGTCCTTGTTGCTTGCATGTCTCGCTGCAAGAGAACGTGGACGTATTGAAAAGGGTATCACTTGTCCTGAAATTGTCGCACCAAGGACAATACATGCTGCCGTTTTCAAGGCTGCCAAATACTTTAACATGAAACTCTTATTGGCAGATTTAGATCCAAAAACATTCACGGCCGATATTTCACACGTGAAAAGATTAGTCAGTAAAAACACTGTCATCATTTTAGGATCTGCTCCAAATTTCCCATACGGTACAGTAGATGACATATCCGCTTTGTCTGATATTGCATTAAAACGCGACATTCCTCTCCATGTCGATTGTTGTTTGGGTTCCTTTGTCATTGCATATTATGAGAAAGCAATGGGTAAACCATTACCTTTCGACTTTGACTTCAGAGTTCCAGGCGTTACCTCTATCTCTTGTGATACACACAAATATGGATTTGCTCCAAAGGGTTCCTCTGTTATCATGTACAGAAACCCCGAGTACAGAAAGTATCAATATTACATTACGTCCGAATGGGTTGGTGGTATCTATGGATCGCCCACACTTGCCGGATCTAGGCCTGGATCTATCACGGTTGGAGCATGGGCTACTATGATTCATTTGGGGGATGAAGGTTACAAATCGAATGTGAAAAGTATCATTGAAACTACTCAAATTCTGAGATCTGCAATCGAGAATGAAATTCCCGAATTGCAAGTCATTGGTGACCCATTATTATCCGTTGTTGCATTTAAGAGTCATGTGATCAATGTTCATGCTTTGGGTGATATGTTAAGTAAGAACTATGGATGGCATTTGAGCAGTCTTCAACGACCTGCAGCCCTCCATCTGGCTGTCACGAGGCTCACTTCTCAAAGTATATTACAGTTGGTAGAAGACTTGAAGAAATGTGTCGACGAATGTGTTGCCATTGTCGAAAAGGAAGGTCCCGGTGCAATAAAGAGCGACACCGCACAATTGTATGGTGTCGCCGAGAGCGTCAGCACCGAAGGTGTTGTTACGGAACTCGTGGAATGTTTCCTCAACTGTCTCTACGAGACCGACCGAACCACTTAGTGCACAGCGCTGTATATAGTCATTCGTAACGCCAAATCACTACATTCGCATCAGCATCTTGTTGTCTCTTCCTTGTAGTTGTATCTCCGGTCGAAGGTCGAAGGTTTTTAGTTTTTAGTTTTTCTGTCGCGTGTCGCGGTCTGGATTTGCGTTTTGGTTTGGGGTTACGCTGGGCGAAGATGGATCTTCCACTTCTTCCATGTCTGGATTATGTCTGGAGGCTGACCATTTCCAGTGACGAGACGCTGCAGTGCTTGAGTGTCTTTCCATCATCTATTTCGAGGGTGGTGACGAGTTGATTTGTTGAAGGCAATGGTATCATCCAGAACGCCGTCTCTTTCTCGTGGCTTTGGTATATCTGTCATCGCCACGACCACTGATACTAAACCCAGAGGACGAGATTACAGGAATGAACTGTCCTCATCTGGCCAGAAGATTGACTTAAAAGTCGATCGGATAAGAAAATCCTCCACTCTAAATAGTGTGAACCATTCAAAACTGGATATAACCTCTTCATCACCGTCAATAAGGCCGGTATCGGACAATTCTCATTCGTCTACACCTAATACTTCGGAAAACATGGATACGGATTGTTCTTACGTTAGCGACTATCCTGACTCGTCGGCAATCTCGGAGCTCGAAACAACAACAGATATGGATACAACCGAAGAAATGGAACCAAGAGATGAGAACAGCAACCCTTACCATTCTAAGGATCAAGATTCTCACATAGATGTCACATTGTCATCCTCAACACTTCGAAATAGACCGTTTACAAAGCCATCAAACATAGTCACATCACGTTCGAATCTCACATCGCCGAGGTTTCGTTCCACGCCTAACATAAATCACATTCATGGGTCTTCAAATCCAAGTTCTCCATCCATTCCTCCACCGCTGACGAAAAATAACTCATTTCATCATCTGAACTCTGCGACAAAACTTCCAAGACGCCGCAGTACGCAACAACTCACAAAGAAACAGAAAGACAAGCTTTACGAAGAAGCTGATGACGACAACGATATACTTAATGACGAAGCCAGCGATATATTTATGTATAATGTCCCTATTGCATCACACTCATCATTTCGAATGTTTCAGCACGCAGGTGCGGCCCAATCCACTGAGGCATTTAGAAAAGCATGGAATGAATCTGATTCAAACTTGATCATACCACCATCCCCACTACCTGGAAGTGAAGGATTCGTACACGCAGCAAATTCAAGTGATGCACCTGACTTGTCTTCTAATTTCAAAAGTCCAGCACTTCAAAGAAACCCAACATTTAACACATTGTCGCCCACCGCACAGCAATTATCAACTTTTTACGAATTTGCTTCACATAACCAAGCAGAAGAAGAACTCGAAAGAAGGCGACAAACGGCCAAACCGCAAACTGTTGATCCTCTAGCCACAGCCAATATTGATGATCTTACACTGGCATCGTCGGAAAAATTGGCACATCTCTCAGTCTCAAGGCCCTCTTGGATACCTCCTAAGAAACACTCTGAACTCACTAAACATGAACGTGAATTCAAGAAACTCATATCACACACAAGCAAGGAAGCTCTGAAGAATTCCCAACATAGAAAAAAGTTAGATCATGAACGATCTGTTGGTGATGCCAGATTGAAATACATATCGGAGAAAGAATTTTTGTCGGGCCGTAATTGTAATGAAATCCGAAAATACATCATAATGACCAACATAGACTCATCATCCCGATATCAAATATTCCGCAAACTTGTTACATACAAAACAGGGCCCGATGCCCTACTGACACCGCCATTTATCAAGGACCCGGGCGTACCCAATGCCGTAGATGATACATTCCCTTTGAAAATATCCGAGTTGTTTCCACAAACATATCGTGATGCAATAAGCCCCTACATAAACGACTTGCAAATCATACTCCAACCTATTGCAAGGCCATTCCCATCTCCAGATGTCGATATATCGAAGTTGCCCAAGGTGCCAGCACTACCGATTCAGACAGTTCTTCCTGAACTTGCCCGCATAGCACTTACATTGTTAATATCTGGATTCACAACGAATCAAGTGCGAGATATAACTTATTGGATGCACGTGTACATTTTCACCGTGAGATTCAAGGAATCTTTGGCAAGAATGTTGGTCAAACCTACAGTTTTGAGACAGTTCAAAGGATTCGAGGATGAGCATTCCATACTCAGTGTACCTCTGGCAGTTGATGTCTTGCTTCATCTCTCGAATAAAGTTAGCACAAAATGTCTAGAATTACTCGTTGTATTTTGGAGTTTAGGTGGAGGGCGAGGTGTTAAAATGCTTCTGGCAATCATTATATGCGTTGTGAAAGAATATCATTTTGGATGGAATAACTTACAGGTTGTGTTTCAGAATAAGGCTAATGTAGGCATTGGAGAAGGAGAGGAGGCGGAAGAGAAATTCTTCAACCGTGTGCTCAACTATTATGCCCAGTTATAGAGAATACACGACTTTTTGATGTACTATTACCTTTTGAATATACCATTATTTATAGAATCAGTGAGCAAAAGCTCAAATGAAATGAACAACGTATCTAATTTAAGTGCTTAACGACTAGAACTATAAGGGGTGTAGGGGGATTGTGTCTAAATATCCAGAGAATAGAGAAGTTTCACGAACCGGGGGGCGAAAAATGAGCCTCTGAACTCTGAAGTTCACCATTTCCCCTTTGGGAAGGTGCTCGGAAGATGAAAATTTTCAAATTTCACCCATGCACAGATCACACCAAGTCTTCTCTTTAGCACGAAGATAAGACGATTAACATTCACTAATAGTGGGTCGACTCTTCAAACACTGCTGTACTTCAACTATTCTATACAGAATAATTAGCCATGCTGGTGCGACATACAAGTGTACTGAGGGCTGCTCAGCGCGCTTTGATTTGCCGTCAAACGGTTGCATTCATGAATATACGTGAAATACACATCACATCACCACTGTTACGTGCACCAAGAGGTACATCTTCAAGCAAAGATGTTGCAGAGCTTAATCGAATTAACTCAAAGTTGACCGATCAACTTGCCGCATTGGATCAGATGACCAAAAATGTGAAAAGTGCTATAAAGTTGAAAGAGAGCGAAAAGGTTGAAGCCGAAGTAAAGAAAGAGTCCACATCAGGACAGCTTGAAGAATCACAAAAGGTTGAATCCACTGAACAAGATATTGACCATATATTTGATGCTTTGGGAATAAGTGATAAATCTCTAAGTGATACCTCTCGTGACAATAGCTTAAAAAGTCAGGCATTACTAGGCAGTGTCTCATCAACTGATGACCCAAATCTTGTACATACACCAGGGACTTCAGTGGTAAACCTTGACAATGAGTCAGAGCTAATGAACCTTTTTCCTGCACCACGACCATATATTGAAATTCCGCTAAGTGTGAAGAATGCACTTTCTCCCGAACTCATGTCCAATATTACCAGGAAGGAAACGTCTAATTGGGAACCTATCGTAGACACACTTTTGAAGAGTTCGATATGCAATCCTGTGAATCCAGAAACTGTAATTGATGATCAGTTTGTTGGGTTTGACTTTCATAGACTGGTAGCTGTTATTCCCCGCGATCAAAAAGCGAAGATGGTGGAAAAGTTACATGAATTGGCATTACTTAGTGGAGTACTATGGGGTAATATTCACGTGATGAACGACCTTTTAGCACTCTGCAACCTTATGCCGGTTGAAAAGGCCAAGGTGTTAGTTGACACACTTATTAATGACATCGATTTTATTGAAAGGCGAAAAGAAAAAGATGTGGAGGATCTTGAAACAGCGGAAGATGGCAGTGTAGAGATTGAATCATACGGAGGAAAGATTGTGGCCAATATCACCACTAAGGCAATTCTACTCAACCATTATGCGAGACTCACTGATATTGATGGTGTACGAAAGTATGTTGAAGAATTAAGTCAATTGCCAGACCAAAAAAATCCAATGAAGACGTCGCCTGTTATCTATACGTCAATAATGCAGATGTACATACGATTAGGAAATTATGATATTGCCAAGCAGACTTTTGATACCATGAAATTTCTGTCTATGAATACATCTCCATCATCTCACACGTACACGTCGATGATACTCATGGATACCTTGAACAACAACATTGAACACGGTATTTCTGTCTATGAGGAAATGCAAGAGAAGGAGATACATATTGAGGCAGAGGCATTACTTGCGTTGGCAAAGGGTTGTGGTGCAAGGCGCGGAATGGTATCTCGTGGATGGGAATTCATTATCAGATACTATGAGAGCGGATACCCTGTTGACGGTCAGGTGATGGAAATCATGATGTATCTTGCCTATGTTGACTGTGATTTGCCATTTGTGCGTGGTATCTGGATGAACATATGTGAGACGAATACGAAAATTGCTGAACAGTTACAACTTCCGCAAGCTAAATGCACAAAGTGGTTATTCAATACTTACTACCGAATGGGTGACGTTCATGACAAGACAATCAATAAGGAGGAGTCTCACGTTCCCGTCGGATTGATTGATCCGAGGGTAAAGGCCATTCGTACTAAGGTTTTGGAACTGACAAATTATGGGTTCCACGAACAGGCCCCGCCCCTTTTACCAATTCTCACCTTTGACGGCGCTGATCCGAATCTGATTCTAAGTGAAGCAAGAGCTTTGTGGACCTACATGCTTGAGTATCATGAGGGACGCTATATTAGTGAGGAACTTGTGGAGGCATATTTGTACGTTGTCGGTAGGTACGCTCGTTTGGAGACATTCCAGAATGAGTGGGATAGGTATACCATCTTTGATGATGCTGGTCTCAAGAAGAATAATGATGAACACAAGATTTCCATTGAGGACCCTGAAGAAGTCGAGACAATGGAGGTAAATGAAGATGAGAAAAGGATAGATGCGATCAATTCAAATAATTCCACGCAGCTACCATTTGGTCGTATATTGCGCAATGACAGACTGTATAACATGTGCATGCATGTTGCACGCCATCAGGCAAGTTTGTCTTTTGCCCAAAAGATATGGACAGAAAGAGGTGAGTTTAGAAAGGGGAAGAGATTCCAGGCACTGAAACCTGCACAGCAAGACGAAGCGGACTTCAAATTTGCCAGACTCATGTTGAGCACTCTTACATTTACAGGAAATGTTGGAGATGCGTACAAGCTTGTTCTCAGTTCTCAGAACAGGTTTGTGTGGAGTAAATATCACTTAAAGAGCTTGATGAGTCTCTGCGAGCGGCTCGGCTTCGACACCTTCTCCAAAGAGTTAGTAAAGGTGACGAAGCGGGCAGACAAATGGACCCGTCGCCAACAGCGCAAGTCGCAGCGCTAGAGTGTCGATTATTGCCGTACCACGCCATGTATATATATATTGTACCGTTCATCCATCATTCTGCCATAGAGAAGTGCAATCCAAGAAAGAAGAATTGACGAAGGAATTACCACTTCCGAAAGGGGCACTGGCCACTGGCACCTTTTTTTTCGCGTCAGCAAAATTGTTCGTTCCAAAGACTAGGGCTCCGTGGGTGGGAGTTGATCCGGGCTGGACGGGTGCCCGACCACTGGGCCTTCAAGACCACAGTTGACAGTGGACGGTACAAGCAGCCAGCCAACACAGCATAGCACAGCACACAGAGTGCTCACCGGCCAGTACACTCACTACAGACACCGCAGAACATGCTCAACACAACAGGGCTTGCTGTCGGGATGGCCATAGGGGTGCCCGCGCTCGTGTTTGCACTAGTTGCTGGAGGGTTCTATTATCGCCAGAAGCTGAGATATCAGAGAGAACTGGAACATGGCATCGGTGCAGATGAGATCGATGAGGTGAATGATTTGGACTTAGATAATATCATAGTCACCCCAAGAGACACCCACGTTAAAAACTTCTCAAAGGAAGACTCGACATCCGCTGTTGACATCGAGATGGATGATGATGATCAAAGTGGCTCTGAAGACCTGAATGGGATGAGAGGTCTTCGGGCCAAGAGACCGGTGACTATCAGTGCAGGTGGTCTCACAATTCAGAAAAGTTCGAAGGTCATGGGACTGCGAATGGTTGACAAGCGGAGATCGACTCACACTTTGGGATCACAGTTAAATAATAATACAAATACGAATACAAATTCTCCAACGAAGCTAACTGAAAAGCAATCTACAGAGAATTACAAAGCATATTATCAATCTATGATTCCTGTTTTCCCAGATGATGATCATGGAAGTACGCCATCACAATCGATAAATGCCTCATCCGCTTCGTTGAGTGATATGCTCAAAGAAAAGCTTCCGGGAAGCTTTTCCAGCAACGCCCCTTCCACTCCAAAGAAAACACTTAGGAGACCTCGTACTGCCACAACGCCATCTTCGGCAAGTGTTGACTTGTACAGGCTTCTTGAAGATGATACACCTATGAATCCAAAATCACGAATTGCATCAGCTGTTTTTGGTGGGGATACTCCATTGAGAAGATCGCAAGCCGACTTGCAACAACAGCTTCATTCGTCACAAAATTCTTTCAGAGATAATGCACCAGATAGACCAACCACATCGCCAAGCGAAAATACCCCATCCACAGAATTTGAGAGTCCCAAGAATGTGAAATTGGATTCACTTGTCTCGCCATTCGATACTCCTCCTCAGAATGACAAGATTCGATACGATGTGAACTCAGAGAACTATCAGTTTGGTCACACACCCGGGATTAATATGGATGCTCAAGTGGGGAAGAACTCGCATGCTCAATTCGACGACGTGGACGATGGAAGCACTCATGATCACGCATCTTTTGATAAGTCCCCCTCTAGATCTAATGTGCATAAAAGAGTTAACTCTAACGGTAGCCGGATAATGGTTGACGATGACCTCGCAGAAGAGACTTACAATGAGAAGAGGAGGCAATGGTTAGACAGCTACAAAAACATGTAAGCCTCTGGATTTGATGGCAATCTGGACATTCAATCACCGTGTACACTTACAATTCGTTATATTATATACTAGATAGACTATTGATTTTTACTATATCAGAAAGTAATTTTGTTGTTCCTTTCCATATATGGAGTAATCCTTAACTGTGCATTCTAGAGTAGTAAAGCTTCTTTTAGAAATAATTTGCTATATGTATGTACAGAGAATCAGGTATACTGCTGATAAAACGGCATGCGTGATGAGAGAGGCATCGTAAGGAAAGTTGCTCGTTGATAAATCAGAAAGTCAAATCAACAGTGGCATCATTGGTCAAGTCAACTATGTCACCATTTTCACCAACCAATAACCATTGGATAATCTTAAACTTATCGTCGTGGTTCTTTTCAGCCTTCAAAATCATCAATGCAGAACCCTTGTCACCACAAACTTGAGCTGAACAGTCCACAATACCCTTCATTGTGTTAACCTCGCCGGAAATCCATGGGAAAAGACCATCGTAAGTGATCCTATTTCCAAGAAGTTCTCTGGAATGTGCACTACGTCTCAAGAAGTACATGGTAGCATTCATAATTGGAGAGGAGACCTTCTCGTAGTTAAAGATACCGAGACAAGCAGCAGTCATACCTGCGGCAAACACCAAAAATGTCAAAATACCTTGCATTCTTTGCAATGGACGTGGATCATCTGGAAGTTCCGTATTCATGGTCATTGGTTTCTTGAATGACTTTTCTCCAGTAACTGGATCTACACTGACGGTGAACTCAGTTTCGTAGTTATGTTTTCTAGAGACCGCTAATTTAGGTGCTGTCACTGTTAAGCATCGACGTGCTGAGAGGCCGATCGTTCTTTGCAGGTAACCTTGTCTTGCTGTGAATCTGAGAAGACTAGTATTCATGATGTGTTCGTGGTTGTGGCTGTTCTAGTATCAGGTGACTCTCGCTACTTCCTTTCGCACTTGTTTGCGAGGCTGATGTGGTCTCACAAACTAATCCAGTTGTAAATGCACATGTAGTTGAAGTTTGAAAAAAGGCGAATGCCAGATTTCGTCAAATCACTCTTCCCTTGACTTTTTTACTACTTACAAAACGAAACACGATAGATCAACGGTTCTTTTCAGAACAACTCTATACATACACTACCCGCAACTAATCTCAAGAACAAAAGCAGATAATGGCACGTATTCAGGGACAAGCTACACATAAGAAAAGGGCGGGAATGCTGACCATCAAGGAGGACACATTCCCGGCCATGCTTATTTGGCGTTGTGCAGATGACAACGCAGCGACCAATTTAGTGGAAATACCGTTAGATTCTGTCTCATTCTTGAAAGCAACACCTCCCAGTACGGAGAAGATGATGTTGAAGATTGGTCTTGAAACAGGGAAAGAAATTCTGTTTGGTTTTAACAGTAGAAAGATCATGGATGATGTGAAACTTTCAATTCAGCAGATAATTGCCAGGAAGAAGACGACAATGAGCTTAGAGAACGAAAAACCAGTGGAAACTAGCAATGCAAATGCAGATGTTTTAGGTGTGATGAGTAACAATACCCCTGGTCCAGAGAGTGAGGCAAATGGAGAGAGATCGGAAGGAAGTCCCACACCAACCGTACGAAGTACGCCTATCCTGGATGTCGAAGAGCCTGCGCATGATGACGTGAACAATGACAGATTTCTTGCTGAGCTTTTGGATAGTAGTAAGTTGATTAAGAACCTGGCTTTACAGCAGAAATTATTGAGAGTAAATGTCAAACTAATGAGAACGTTTACGGAGGCCGTCATCAGGGAAGGACTTGAAGCGGAGGAATTCTGGAAAAGCCGGATCCACTTGCTACGCTCTTTCGCAATTCAAAATAATCAGAAAAAGGGACCATATAATGTTTTGAGTACCATAAAGCCTGTTGCATCCAGTGATAATGAAGTTAATGTGAATGTCACGAGAGAGAAAATCAAAGAAATCTTCAAGCAATACCCAATAGTGCGTAAAGCTTATGATGACAACGTTCCAAGAATGTCAGAGGGTGAGTTTTGGTCAAGATTCTTTAGTAGTAAGCTTTTCCGAAAGTTGAGAGGTGAAAAGGTTAACCTATACGATCGTGGTGACATCACGTTAGATAAATATCTTTACATTGATCCTGATTATGATGGGGAGGAAGAAATCGATGATGATGAGATAGACGAAAACATTATGAATGATGATAAAGAACCGCTGGGCAACGGTAAGGGATCCATTGTTAATGGAGCCCCACACGATCCAGCATTAGATCATGACAGCAAGAAAAAACATAAAATCGGAAAAACCGAAAATATTGCTAAGAAAAAGAAGGTCAAACTATTCAATAATGTCGATGAAGCGGTGCCCAAGTTTCTTGATCTTGGTGGAAATAAGGAAGATGATTCTCAGTTGAAGGGTAATAGGCCAGATATTACGATGAAGGATGATCAAGACCCACAATTAGTGGGTATTTTACGTACAATGAACAGATTGAGTAGAAGGTTAATGGCAGAAATATCCGATGAAACACAGAAACAAACCCTAGATCTCGATAAGGAGTTTGAAAAAGAGCTGGAATTGAATGATCTTGATGAGACTGATGAGGTGGAATATAACGAGCTCAAGTACACACAGACATCCAATGTTTATACAAACATAGTTCCGAAAGAACTCCTTGAGAAAATAATTGCACAATCCAACCTCAATCCAGAATCCTGTGAATATGATGATATTATTAAGGAAATGAAAGCAACCTTTAGTAGCGAATTTGATCTCACGTGTGCGTATAGGATCATGAAGCAGCAGGGTAAAAAGCAAAATGACGCATACAAGGACATAAATGCAATAATCAAACAGAATGCCAAACAATCGCAACAGTCATGGAATACGAATTTAAAGGAATTGCTAGGATTACCGACCACAGCAGCATCGACATCTGGAGCAAATAACTCTCTTACCATGGAGAATGCAGACTACGATATTGGAATTAAAATCAATCTTGACAACGCCACCATTGAGAATGTGAAACTCACACACGCCACTTCTATTGAATTTCTGCGCCAATTTTGGAAACAGTTTAACATAACCGCCGCGTCAACACCTGCCACTGATCCAAATTTCAAATCTGATTTGATCAAGTTGAGAAAGTACTACTTCTCTGTAAAGAAATGTCTCACGCGAGTGGAAGCTCAACTCTCTCAATGTACCGATGCGAAGGAAAAGGAAATAGAAGGCCGAATGTTAGACCCGCTCGTTCAAGCATTAAATACCGCTTTGAAAAGATACGAAGACTCGATAGTCAAGTCGAATAAATAGATATCAGATAGTGTTAAATGTAATTTATGTGTAAATAAATTTAGAACGATTGAAAGTAAAGAGTGAAAAGTAAAAAGTGAAAATAATGTAAGAAACGTACGAAATTGAAAATAAAAGTGGGAAGAATTAGTATCCTTCGACATCTGGGTATCAAAATTGATAAATTTTGTGTGTATTGATAGTTTAAGTATCAACCAGAGTACTCAGCAGTATAGTTGTAAAGCTTCATACAAGTTTGATATTCTGAATCAAGGAATGAAGAAACGTAACACATGTTCCAAGTACAGAGCTTGGTGCTGAAACAGTCTGGAGTGTATGGAGACCATCTCTTTGCGTTACCTTCATACTGTTGCATGATGGTGACGTTGGATGACATTGCTTCATAAACTCTGTGCCAGTAGGTAGCATTCAATGGGGAAGTCTCTGGCCATTCAATCTCGTACGCATCTCTTGCAGCATATTCAAATTCCCAGACTGGTTCGTCCTCATTTGTGAAAGTTTCGTTCAATTTGGTGTAATAGTTGTAAGAGTTCATGACCTGGAAAGTATCTGTGTCAATTTCGTAGTATCTCCATGCTGGGTTGTTTTCAACCCATGGAGTGACTGCTTGAGTGATGTAAGCAACTTGAACAACTTCGTCCTCCTTATGGGACTCCATTGTACCATTATTGTTCTTGTAAAGCAATTGGAACTCATCTCTATGGGTGTGTCCGTTAAAGATGTGAGCAATCGTGTAAGGTGCAAATCTTTCTACCATTTCAGTGAATAGTTTAGCTTGTGGTGGCATCATTGTTTGGGACATTGGGATGTGGAAGATCAACCAAACTCTTTGATCGTTTGCTTCTGCTTCCAAAAGTTCACTGACTAAGAAGTCAAAGACACCGAAGTAATCTGGGTCCTCGACGGTATTGATATAAGCGTATTCGTTCTTTTGGTACCATGCATTGGAGTTGAATGCAACAATTTTCAACCCTGATTTGGTGTTGACTGAGTAACCAGTATAATGAGTTCTTGCAACTTGGGCATCCTCGAGATCAAGCCATTGGTAGTCCATCCATAAATCGGCAAGTAATTCCGCATTCCAGTCAAACTTAGATTGGAATCCCGACTTTTCTGGTGCCAACTGACCGTATGGGAAGGTATCATGGTTACCAAGCACTGGATAGATTGGCATGTTTCCAAAAGTGTTTTTGATATCTCTGAAAATGACTTCTTCAGCTTCAATACATTGTTCGTAACTAGTATAAGCAATTTCATCGTGGTCAACCAAATCACCAGTAAAGATAGCAAAGTCGAAAGTGATATTCTTCTCCTTTTGGAAATCTGCAATGGAGTGAAGGGAGGAGTTGATCAAGAGCTCTGGGGCGTCACATTCGTAAAAGCCAAAAGAAGTAGCTGGGATAGAAATGTTGTTCAGTGCGGTGATTTTTTCACCTTTGTGATAAGTACCATCGACATCATAGTATGAACCTTTAAACAATGCTGAGTATAAGTCATCAATGGAGGTTTGATCAGAAGTTATAGCGCCCTTACCAGCCTTAGAATGTGGAGTACAACACATAGAAGCGGTACAGTTAGCTTCTGCACCAACTGTATAGTCTAATTCAATGTGGAAATCGGAAATGTGTAGAACTTTCATGGTATCATTACCAGGAACCGGAGTAATGTTAGCCTTTTCTGGTTTGGTGTTGTTCCATAAGTGAGCAATGGAGAGATCTTTTGGAAGTGCCGGAGGCTTACATTGGCCACCAGCCTTGTAAGCGCACCAATACTCAGCATCAATTGATAGTGGGTCAATTAAAGTTAACATATCAGCAAAGTTAGAACCAGTGGTGGAGTTATCAGCAGTATTTCTGTGGTAGTTTGTGGCACAGGTTAGTGCTGAAAAATTACCGGTGTTTAAACACCATTGCTCGTAGATATCTGGGATCAAATCTGGTCTCGATAATGCTAAAGCCTTACCGTATAATAACCTAGACTTACATCTACCACAAGCATCTGAATTGGTGGAATTGTCAATATTTTGCAAAACCTGTAGTGCGTTAGAAACAATTGCATCATCGGCCAAGACGGGTCTGGACCAGCCAAACTCATCGTTCGACACTGTGATTTCATGTGCGTAGAAATCCAGTGGAATTGCAGAAGCAAGTGTAGCCAGAAATGAAACTGCAACAGTTCCGAAAAGCATTCTCAATGTAATTTTCCTGGTAATTGAGAAAAACAAAAGAAGGAAGAGAAATAGAAAGTAGAAAAAGTACAACAGATAAACGTTAGAAAGCAACATGGAAACTGATGCCTTTTAAGCTTGTTGAAGCTTGCTGTATTTCACTTCCCATCAAGATATTTTTCGAACAGTATGTGAAACCTCTAACCGGTTATAGGTGGCAATCTCTCTGTAGGGTGTCAGATTGCCGGCCCCCGGTGTGACAAGTAGTAAGAAGTAAGAAATTGGCGAAATAAGAAAAAGAAAGGACCCACATGTGTCTGCGCACGTTGCACGTTGCACGTACTGAATTAGCCGTTATGCAGTGTACTTATCAATAATGCGCGAGCCATTGTTTGCAGATTACCGGATTCGTGGCGGTTCAACAATAGGACCTCACAAATGTCGGATGCAATACCTCCACAACCTGGATGCTCTACTCTTAATACAATATTAATACTGAACCACCGGATGGCATCTAGCCGTGCTCTGTGTTGCCTCAAGCTGGTGTTACTACAGGCTCTCAGACAGCACTATGAGCTGGCGATATGGGGGGATTCTACAGAATGCAGACTCGCAAAATATAAGATGTCCCGAAAAGAGTGTAGCAAAGTTATACTTCCGGTCACTGGTTAGTCTTTGTGAATATCACGCAGAGAGCTTGCACGCTGGGGGACTGATCTATGCAGAAATCCTTCGAGTACACGTGGAGGGCCGGGCCTAACAAGCATATATACACGATTGAGTGGGAAGATCGTCTTTTTCAGAACTCCGGTACCGGGTACTTTCAATTTTAAGGCTAGTTGACAATCCGCGGTAACACGTAGAGTGATGAGCAAATACGTAGGTTAGTTTAGCAATAACAATTTAATTTTATTCAATTATAAGCAATAACGTAAGAAATAAGATCAATAGACTCGGGATTAATAGACCACAATGTGTGATGGGCGGTAGCCGCCAAAAGAGAGCTAGCTCTTTAGCTCATCAAGAAGTTCCTTCAACATAGTTGTAAGCAGACATACAAGCATTGTATTCGGCTTCGGTGTATGAAGAAACGTAACAAATGTCCCAAGAACACACATTACCCTCAGAACAATCAGCAAGGTAAGGAGAGAATCTCTTGGCAAAACTTTCATATGATTGCAATGAAGTGGAGTTAGTACGCATACTGTCGTAAACTCTATGCCAGTAAGATGCATTCAAGGGAGCAGATTCTGACCACTCAATACCATACGCATCTCTTGCAGCATATTCAAATTCCCAAACTGGTTCATCTTCACTTGCGAAAGTCTCATTCAATTTGGTGTAGTAGTTGTAGGAGTTCATGACTTGGAAAGTATTTGTGTCAATCTCGTAGTATCTCCAAGCTGGGTTGTTCTCAACCCATGGGGTAACTGCTTGAGTAATCCACGCAATATTGACAGCATCTTCTTCTTGCTTAGACTCGACAGTACCATTGTTGTTCTTGTAAAGAACATTAAATTCATCTCTATGGGTGTGACCATTGAAGATACCAGTGATGGTGTTAGGAGAAAATCTTTCAACCATTTCACTAAATAGCTTGGCAGCGGTAGGCAAGACGGTGTTTGATAGAGGAACATGGAACACTAACCAAACCTTTTGGTCATTCTTCTCTGCCTCTAAAAGCTCACCAACCACAAATTCAAAGATTCCAAAGGCATCCAAATCATCTTCCGTATTGATGTATGCATACATATTGGATCTGTACCAAGCATTGGAGTTGAAGTTAATGATTTTCAATGCACCCCTATCAACAGAGAATCCGGCATAGTGAGTCTTCGCAACTTGTTGCTGATCTAAGTCGATCCAGCCGTAGTCCAACCACATGTCTGTCAAAAGATCAACATTCCAATCAAATTTGGTGTGGAAGCCTGATTTTTGTGGAGCCATTTGCCCATATGGGAAAGTGTCATGATTACCTAAAACTGGGTAAACAGATAAATTACCCAAAGTAGCTTTGATATCCTTGAAGACTTGCGTTTCTTCATAGACAGACATATCCAAGTTAATGCGTTTTGTTTCATCGTGATCAACCAAATCACCAGTGAAAATAGTAAAGTTAAAAGTAAGATTGTTTTCCTTTTGGAATTTTCCAATGGAGTGTAATGAAGAGTTGATAAGCAATTCAGGGGCATCACATTCGTAATTACCAAAGGAAGTTGCCGGAACAGAAATGTTGTTCAATGCAGTAATCTTTTCACCCTTATGGTAGTTACCTTCTGCATCATAGAAGGAACCCTCAAACAATGCAGAATACAAATCATCAATTTTGGAGATATCAGAGCTAATAGCATCAGAGGCTGCAACAGAGTAAGGAGTACAACACATTGAATTTGTACAATTTGCCTCACCGCCAACAACATAATCGTATTCTAAATGAAAATCAGAGATATGCAAAACTCTGAAAGTTTCATTACTTGGGATAGGAACAAGGTCTGCCTTTTCTGGTCTAGTGTTATTCCATAGATAAGCAATAGAATAATTGTCTGGGATCTCGGGTAAAGCACATTCATTCTTAGCTTGATAATGACACCAATAGTCACCATCCAAAGACAATGGATCCATCAAGGTCAACATATCTGCAAAGTTGGAACCAGTGGTGGAATTATCAACAGTATTTCTGTGGAAATCTGCCCAGCAAGTTTTTTTGGCACGATCACCCTTAATGTTGCACCATTCCTCAAAGATTGTCGGTAGCAAATCCGGTCTCGACATTGACAAAGCTTTACCGTACATCAACCTAGATTTACATTTCATGCACTTGTCAATGGAGCTGGAATCTTGAATTGTTTGAAAAAATTCCAACGTGGAGTCAACAATTGAGTCATCCGACAATGTTGGTAAAGACCAAGCAACATCTTGGTCACTTGGAACTGTGACTTTGGGAATGACAGGCACTGCAGAAGCTGCACCAGCTAAAAGTGCAATTGCAATTGATTTCATCATATTGTGTCTGGTGAATGAAATGTTCCAAAATCTTATATTTTCAAATGGCTCAAATTGATGTATCTCACCATTCTCTTGACGGGAAAAGTCTGTTCCTTTTATAATAAGCTTATTTGATAGAAAGAGAGACAGCAATATAACCATAATATTACATCACTAAAGGGGGTTCAAATCCCACGTGTGCCAGCACATGTTGCAATCCCACTGAACAGCAAGCAATTGCATTCACGTTTAAGGAGGTTTGCATTAAGAAAAAGACTTTCAACATGTTTCAATATGCACAATCATATGCAAGCTATATACCTTGCAACGTGCCTATCATAGGGGGTATACTTATCAATAATAACTGGACCCTGAACATATGCCCACTCGAAGATCTCCTTTCCTGCAGGTACTATGTCAAACATTTTGTCACTATCGACTATATCAGTAGCTTATCTAATGAGATCTAGAGCATTGCTCATTGGTTTGGCCTAGCCGGCTCAAATTGATTCAATCGGTTACCAAACTAGGGACAAACGTATGATCCCCTCATATCAGTTGCGGGTAAGACGGATAACGGGCCGCCAGTACTATGTCAGATCTCGCATCCCCTGCACTGACATAGCCACTTGTTTAATAACAATAACCACGTTGCTATCAGATCCCAATTCAGCATTACCAGCTAGAGCTTCATGTTGCTACTCATCTCGGGTAATTAACCTTTGTCCTCGGAGTTGACACCGGACACCGAAAACGGTAATGCAGTGCAGTACGCATTGCGTAGATAGGGTCCCCAATCTGGATTGCGGGACTGCACACAGTGACACACACCCAACATAGCGTTCACCATCTGATCATTCCCCGCAACCTTACCAATGGTCAACAGACTACTGTTGTGTGGGTAGCTGACTGATCGAAGGATCACTGTGGACTGGTCGATACAGTCTGCCGTCTGCTGACTGTTGGAGAACGTAATTCATTGTCCGGGAAAACGTCGCTTATTAATCGTAGTACATGTCCGACCCCCAAGCCCCAAGCCCCAACGCCCACTCCCGGAGTTGGGTGTCTACAAAAGCAGGCAATTCGCCCTCCGTTGGACCACATGTAACACATTGGACCCATTCTTCTAACTGGTAGTTAATACACTACTACTAACAACAACCAGCAATTGAATTGTAACAAACACAATGAGCGGCAAGATCGAGATACAGAAGTTTGCCAACGAAGCGGGCGAGTTCAAGAGACTGGCGTCCTCTTTCAGAAACACAATCTCCAAAAATGGCCCACACCAACCAGAGGCAGGCAGATATCATCTCTACGTATCCTATGCATGTCCATGGGCGCATAGAACATTGATCACTCGCACTTTGAAAGGTTTGACGGGCATCATCGGAGTCACTGTCGTGCATTGGCACATGGATAACAATGGATGGAGATTTGCGACAGAAGAAGAGGGTAAGACTGAGGCAATCGGTGCCGGTCCAGAACCTTTCTACGGCTTCAAGAGATTAAAGGAGTTATATTTTAAAGCTAACCCTGATTATGCAGGCCGTTTCACAGTGCCTGTATTATGGGATAAAAAATTGGAAACGATTGTCAATAACGAAAGTTCAGAAATCATCAGAATACTCAACACTGAATTCAACAGTATCATCGATGAAGAGTATACCAAGGTGGACATTTACCCAGAGGACTTAAGAGCCAAAATTGATGAATTGAATGACTGGATTTATCCGACTATTAACAATGGCGTCTATAAGGCAGGTTTTGCCACCAAACAAGAACCTTATGAACGGGAAGTGAAAGCAGTGTTTGAATCACTTGATAAGATTGAGAAAATATTGGAGGAAAGACACGCCAGTGGTGAAGAATTTCTTCTCGGAAATGATATTACTGAAGCAGACATCAGACTTTACCCAACCTTGGTAAGATTTGACCCAGTTTATCATCAGCATTTCAAATGTAACATCAGAATGCTCAGACATGATTATCCACATATTCACCGTTACTTGAGAACTCTCTATTGGAAGAACGATGCGTTCAAGGACACAACCAACTTTGAACACATCAAATTCCACTACACAAAATCGCACCCTCAAATCAACCCCTATGGCATTACCCCTCTTGGCCCATTGCCAAACATATTGCCTTTATAGTTATGAGTTATGTTTTCCTTTTCTTTTCTATTTAGTGCTAGTTCATTAATCATCGTTTAAGGTAGTTACGAGTTATCTATATACGGTACATGAAATACGAAAATCAAATTCCACTTGTAACCTTGAAGCTCTCCCATGCTTCGTTGAGGGTGATGAAGACTCCGTTGGCAATCATTCTATTCTCAGTTGATTCTGAGCTGCTGATCTTATCAGGATGTGTCTTGGCTACCGCCTTCATGTAGAAAATCTTCACCTTTTTATCCAACACCAAATCCGTCAATTTGACCGGTTTCCAATTGAGCTCGGGCCAAAGCACGTTATCTAAGCTACAAAGTAGAGCACGTATATTATCCTTGTTACCGTGTCTCCATCTGTCAAGTTTTTCCTCAACTCTATCGTGAAGGTTGAATTTCTCCTCATCCTCCTGAAGTTTTTTCTGATTAGATTGTTTGATTCTTTGTAGTTTCTCATTGGAATCTGGATTGAAAGTAGTTTTTGTAGCCGATGCCGACTTGTGTTGTAGTTTAGGGGTAGTCGCTCTTCTTGCCGTATAGGATCTTTCCTTCTTCGACTGTTCAGGAGTTTTTGGTGACAATACCTTCACGCACCTATTTTTACCATCCATCACAATTTTAGAACTCTCCCCTTCTGCAATGAGCTTCTCATATGCAGATTTGGCATCCTTCCACTTCTCGGAAAACTCTAGAGCTTCTGCGCGTTTCAAAGTCAGCTTAATCCAAAATGACTTCACCGATTTTCCCTCTTCAATGATCATCCTCGATAGACTGCTAACGGAGCATCCTGGGGTAAGTTTTGTGATGAGATCTAGTCCACGATCTGCATGGACCAGTTGCTCCTTTGGATTACCCAGTTTAGAGTACACCAGAGTCAAATTCGATGATAGAATGATCTGGTATGGGTGGTCAAGTGGGATATCGCTACTCGCTTGCAAGTAGTGTTCCAGAGCAGATGAGAAATCGCCATTCTTGAACTTTTCCTGGGCCATCTTCTTAGAGTCTCGATAAGACATGTCCTGCGCAGAACTGAGAGGCGGGATATGTAGACCGTGCTTCTCTGGTGAGGTGTTGAATGATCCACCTAGAAGATCGACATCTTGAGTTTCAAGTAATGAAGGTACAGATGTTGATGATGTTGTCTTGGGCATTGTCGTTGTCGTAGCCGTTGAATTCGAATTCGAAGTTGGAGTGGACGAAACAGATGGTGATTCTGTTCTCCTTCTATGACGGGACGATGAAACATACATCTCTGAGCTTGCAGGTTTCTGTCTCATTCTCTCAACTGGCGTTGGAGCTGGACGCGGTGGGGATATCGTGTCGTCCCCTAAGGAAAGCAAATCGTTATCTCTGGCTTCTTTCAATTTCCGTTCTCTCTGCTGTTGAGCTTCCGTGAGTCGACGCATGGTCTCCCTATCCATTTCTTCTTCTTCTCCTTCACCTGGAAGTCTCATGGACTTTTCTTTGTAAATGTGTTGATTTCTCATCCATAGTGGTTGACCATCGTTGCTCTCCAGTCGCTGGTGTCTATACATTTCGACACCTTGCTGTATTTTCTTTTTACTTGAGTTGAATAGAAAGGATGCAGTGGACATAAATTCTGAAGACAGATCATTGACGATTTTCCCGAAATCGTCGCTTTGCTCGTGACTCGCTCTGCCAATGGAGGGGGATTGTCGTCTTGATGATCTCGATGCAGGAGGCGATATGGATGATCGGTGGCCAGACTGAGAATGGGCTTTGTTCATAAGATAAGATATTGCTCCATCAAGATCGTGACCATTTTGTGTAGAATCGAGAGCTTCGTTGGCCTTATCAATTGGGAACCCCATATCGATTAATTCGGCAAGGGCCAGGTCTCTCAGTTCTTGCATGGACTGAGCGGGATTAGACTGTTCCTGATTATGCTGCTGTTTCGGTTGTGCTCGTTGTGGTGAAGCTTTAGCAGATGTCTTTGGTGGAACTGGCTGTCCGAAAAAGTCATCGAGCAGGTTTAAATCGGAAGCAGAAGACGTATTGGTTGGTACTTGAGGTACATGTTCCTTCTCTAATTTGGAGTTGGACATATCTGAAAGAAGGTCAATGTCGAAATCAGAGACTGCTTTGCCATTCTGATTTCCATTCGTGTGGGCTGGCCTTGTAGCGACGTATGTGTCCAGAAAGTCCAGATCTAAGCCACCGTTATTCCCCGATGGAGGCTGGCCTCGCTTAGCGCTGATGCGGTCATTGAGGGAGAGATTGGAGTCGTTCTGCTGCGTCGAGCTGGATCCGGACCCTCCCACTGCTGCGCCTAGAAGGTCTGCAAACACGTCGCTCATTGCTTGGCTGTGTGTCTGCTTCTGTTGCTGCCACACGCTAGATAACGTAGTCCCGTGCCAGCTGGCCCTGACGAACATCGACATGAATACCCTTTCCATTCATGCACCCTCGCTCTGCGTACGTAAGCGCCCAGAAAATTTTTCAGAATTTGCTTCTCTCTTTTTCCTGTCTACTTCTGCTACTTGAACTTTCCACTGGTAAGTATCGAAGGTAGTCCCATCTTCTGCAATAGTAGAGAGAGGTTCTAACCCACAAGTCACCAACACACAACCATGCATCTTATGTACACCTTGGGCCCAGATGGCAAGAGAATTTACACCTTGAAGAAGGTCACCGAGTCCGGAGAAATTACAAAGTCTGCACACCCTGCTAGATTCTCTCCAGACGACAAGTTCTCCAGACAGAGAGTCACCCTCAAGAAGAGATTCAACCTCCTCCCAAAATAAGTGTGACGAATACATAGATACAGATACTAATGTCACTCCCTCTCTCTGTTTCACTCTTACTCCGCTCTTTTCTCTGAACAATCAACTCAACACTGATCGATATGTCAATACCAATCTCAACATGTATAGTTTCAATAAAATCCATTAGTCTAGTTATAGAAAGCCCCCATATTATACAAATGTTTTCCTCCTTTGGCGGACTGCTTTACTTCTTCTCTTTCTCTTTCTCCTGCAGATCGAGCTGGAAGGTAACGCTGTCGAGATACGATGAATTGAGCTGGCTGACAAGTACGGCAGTCTCATTCATCTTGTTCGTCTCTGTAAGTACGCTGTTCATCCGCGCCACATTAGCATTCAGCTCGCGTAAGTTGGCCACCGCCTTCTCGTAGAGGTCACCCTGGACCTTGTTTTGGGGGTGTCTGTCCATGTATACTGCTGCTAATATGTTCCTGACTCCGCTGCCGCTGTCCGGTGCTTAGTGTTCGGTGCCCTCCGCGGGAAAGGCGCCATAACCTTGCGCCGACCGGAGAGATGAAAGCAACGTATCACTAGAGTGAACAACCGATCTCTGGTCTTCGCTAAGTAATTGTAGTGGCAAGGCGCAGGTGGCACGCTTTATGGGGGGTTATAAAAGGTGGTGTCTTGTGACTCTCTGTAACTAATGCACTCCCTGCGTAAGTCTACTCTCTATCTGAAGCGAGTCGTCTTACAATCTCTCACGAAACCACAAACACTAAGAACAATGGCGTCTACGACATCATTTGACCCAAAGCAATATCTCGCAGACAAGGATGCACCAATTGCACGTCTCTCTGCTACCAAGTTCTTCAACCAATTGACTGAGAAGGAGAAGCTCTATGCACACTATTTCTCTAAGGCTGGTCACTGGGGTTCAAGGGCCGTTCTGAGAAGTGTCTCTCCAGAGAGTGAGGGCATCTTTGATTTGGTTCTCGCTGTCCACAGAAACGTTGGTAATGTTGCAGGAGGCGATTACTACAAGGCATTCTCCACAATTGACAAGGATGTCGTCACATCTTACCTCGAATACTCCTCTCAAGTCTTAGCTAACTTGGGTAACTACAAGTCTTTTGGTGATTCCAAGTTCATTCCTAGAATTGATGTTGAACAGTTTCAATCTATCATCGACGCCACCAAAAGTGACGAAATTTCGGCATTATTCAACTCCGTCAAAACTCCAATCTACAGTTTAGATGACCAAATTGCTATGCTTGGTGCACCAGAGGATGGACATGTTTCGGGTTACTACTTGAACAACGTCTCCAAGGCTGAGGGTGAAGCTGTTGACGCGGCACTCGCTGCTAATGGTATCATGCCAGAGAATATCAGAGTCTCCAAGACTGATTCTACCAACTTTGTCGTCCACGTTGCTAGTGCATTCATTTCCAATGCAACCGGTTATTATCCTGAAGAGATTTCTTTCAAGATTGGTGAAAAGGATGCTAAGTTGACCTTCCAATTCGGTGATCATAGTAAGGAATTTGCAAAGATTGTCGAGAATCTTGAACTTGCGAAGCAATATGCAGCTAATGAGAACCAAGTGAAGATGCTCGAGAATTACATCGCATCCTTCATGACTGGTTCTATGAATTGTCACTACCAATCACAAATCCACTGGGTGAAGGACTTGAAGCCAACTGTCGAAACCAACGTTGGTTTCATTGAAACTTACAGAGATTATCTTGGAACTAAGGGTGAATGGGAATGTCTCGTTGCAATGGTCAACAAAGAACGTACTGCTAAATTTGGTGAACTAGTTGACAATGCAAAGGAATTCATTTCCTTCCTTCCATGGAACAAACAATACGAGAAGGATGTTTTCACTCCACCTGATTTCACATCTCTTGAAGTTCTTACGTTTGCAGGTTCTGGTTGTCCAGCGGGTATCAATATTCCGAACTATGACAAGATCAGAATTAACATTGGTTTCAAGAATGTCTCCCTCGGTAACGTCTTGAGTGCAAAGTCCAGCAAGGAACCGATTTCCTTCATTTCCGATGATATTCAAGACTTGTATGAGAAATACCGTGTTGAAGCATTTGAGGTTCAAGTTGGTATTCATGAATTATTAGGACACGGTACCGGTAAGCTCATGATGGAGTATGATGATGGCACTTTCAACTTTGACAAGGCTTCTCCACCACTTGGTCTCGATGGTAAACCAATAACCACATTCTACAAGAAGGGTGAAACATGGGGATCCAAATTTGGTTCTATTGCGGGATCTTATGAAGAATGTCGTGCAGAATCTGTGGCTATGTTCCTTGGTACTAATAGAAAGTTACTTGAAATCTTCGGTTACAAGACCAAGGAGGAGCAAGATGACATCATCTACGTGATGTACGTCTCCATGTGCCGTGCAGGTTTACTTGCTATGGAATACTACGATCCAAAGCACAGTAAATGGGGACAAGCTCATTGTCAGGCACGTTATGCAATCTTGAAGAACTATCTCGATGCAGGTAACGGACTAGTCACTCTCGATTACACCAAGGACGACTTTAGCGATTTGACATTGAATGTCGACAGAAGTAAAATTGAAACCATTGGACAGGAATCCATTGGTGAATTCTTGAACAAGTTACATGTGTTCAAGTGTAGTGGTGATGTTGTCGCAGGTACTAAGTTCTACACTGAACAAACGACGATCCCTTCAGAGCTTTTGAAGTTCAGAGATATCGTTTTGGCAAAGAAGCTACCAAGAAAGCAATTGGTCCAAGCAAACACTATTGTCCATGAAGACGGTTCCATTGAATGCAGAGAGTACGAAGAAAGTAGCGTTGGTATGATTGAGTCATTCGCACAACGTGGATGTTAAGCGTTCAGCGAATGATAATTATGCGTTATGCGCGTCAGCGCAATTTGTTCTTTCGACGCAGCCAATTAGCGCTATTATCTATATTATTGTCGAGCTTATCTTATGTAGCTAATCAGCTTTCGATCTTCTTTCTTCTCGTGTACATACATTGTAAGACCTTGAGACTTTGAGACCACATGCAATGAGTGAAGAAGACAAACTGTACATCTCATACAACCACATTCATCAATTGTGCAAGGAGATAGCCCCAAAGATACTATCTTTGGATATCGACTTTATCATCGCTATCGGTGGTGGTGGATTTATACCTGCTAGAATCCTACGTACATTTCTGAAACAACCTGGAGAGCCATCAAAGAGGATTTTTGCAATCATTCTCAGCTTATATGAAGATTTGAATACTAAGGGTGACAATGCCGAGGAAGTCGGTACTGAGGTGAAACGTGTACAATGGCTCGATTATAAGTCCAGTGGCGTAGATCTTGTCGGTAAGAAGATTTTAGTCATTGATGAGGTGGATGACTCACGTACTACTATCCATTATGCAATTGGAGAGCTTGAAAAGGATGCTGCTGAACAGGCAAAAGAGAGAGGTGTCGATAACGATACTGAATTTTTCGTGTTTGTTCTACATAATAAGTTGAAGCCCAAGAGAGCTGAATTACCTGAATGTGTTAAGAAGGATGGTCACTACATTGCTGCCAGAGAGACTGGAGATGTTTGGATTGCATATCCTTGGGAGACTGATGATATTGTCCATCACCAGTTGATGGCAGAGAAGCAAGGTTATGATATCGATATCGATAGAAGTGTCAATGACAATAGCATCTGATCTTTCTACATTTTTGGCTGGACTTGAATCTAATGAACGTACCAATGTAATTGAATTGAGAGTTTAGCTGTATAAAATAAATAGTGAAGAATGAATGATGTAATGTGATATGATATGAACTGATGAAGGTCTACTTCAATCAAGAAGTGACCTTAAAGATTCTGACAGGGTATTCGTCATCCTTGTACATTCCATGTTCTTCCTCGGTGATGATCTTGTAAGAGAACTTCTTGTTTAAGTTAGGTGCAACAATTGGTTCACCGGATTTACCTAAAACTTCACCGTAGATGACGGACTTTGGAGCAGATTTCAAAACTTCCACTAATGGAACAGAATCTGTCTTCAGAACAGCAAGTTGCTTAACACCCTCATCACCCTTTGGTAAACGAGAGTTGGTGCTGTTACCGAGTTTGAGCAAACCACCAATTTTCGATTGGTCGAAAGTTGACATTCTTGGATGGTTCCTTCTGTTGTCTCTGGCAAAGAAATCGTTCTTGACAATGTCACCCGCTGGGATGGTTCTTGCATCCTTGTAAACGTGTTTATCGGAAGATGGTGATGGGACACGGTAGTAAGGAACATATGGATTACCGGAAGATCTGTTTGGCACCAAGGTAGCCCATCTTCTGAACGTTTCCCAGATACCGGTGGAGCCGGTTGTGTACTTTTTCCAGACTGGAACAGGGCCTCCTGACATTGCTGATTGGTTAGTTACTTAGTTGTCTCCACTGCTGCAGTGCACTCTCTTACAATACACACACTTACTCTACTCTACTCTATTAGACTGAACTACTCTTGTCTACTTTACCAACTCTCTCTTCCCCATTCGCTGAGGGGAAAGAAAGAAGACGGTGCACGGGTGTATTGATAATGGTCTTTTGGTCACGTGCTCTGGACCAGAACTAACTCCTCAAGCATGGGCAGAGGGCAGCCCATAACGACACTGCTGACAGCAGCACCACCACCAGTGCGGAGGACAACTATGGCAACAGTAACCAGTGCTGTTGGGTGTCCCATTGCATAGCGCTGGAGAGACGGGAGGCGGTGTTGCGATATCTGCAATGTGCCTGTCTCTGCTTCGTAATTGTACGTGTACAGCGCTTCTGGAGGATGCACTACAATGGCGCGCAGGACAACATGAGTGTGTCTTCGCAGATGATGGCACGTACTACCGAGCGAGAGAATGCTCGGTGTGTCCAAGTGGGCGTTGATTACCGGTATAAGCTCTATGGGGAGTGTGGTGAGCATGTGAGAAGTTGGTGCTTGCTGGGGCCTCATTCACGAAAGAAGAGGGAGGTTATTTAAGGAATGGGAAAAGGAAGTTGTGAGTTCCTGATAACTGAGCCTCCCGCTGACGGCGAACGGGTTTCCAAAAGTAGAGCAGCTGCATGAATGAGCTCAGCCATGGAGGACTAGAGCCAGCAGTTGGGGAACAGAACAACAGTGAAACAGTGTCCCCAAGAGCACACAGTGCCATTACAGCAACTGCAAATAACCATGCGCCTGAGAAGACGTGCGAGCCCTGAGCAGGGGCAGGAACCACCCCATTATGCGGGAGTTGGCGGGAATATCGTTCAACTTGATGGCGATACGAACGACGACTACATGTACCTTTTCGACGAAGGTACGGCGTCAGAAGACGTTACCTACGAATACAGTGAGAGCGACAACTATACTGATGACAGCGAATATGACTGCGATACGGGTAGTGGACTCGAAGACGAAGATGACCAGAATGAGGAAGAAGAGGCAACACAATCGCAGATTCCAGAAGTCGATATCAACGAACTCATAGCACTTGCAAATGAACTAGTCCATGCAACACCAACTTTGATTTCGAGGCCGTCGTTCCAGCACTCTCGTATCAGTACAGCCGCTGAAGCGAGAGATGTCATACTGCGCTATGAGAGAGGATCCAGCTCTGGCGCACTGACTTGGAATGATCTGGTCCACGACTATACAGGACTATCGCTTCCTGGGTCACGCACACCCTCAGCAAGAACAAGGATGCCAAACACGCCATCGAGGACGCCGACGCGGACGGGTGTGCAGGAGCATCTACCCACAGCAACTAGTGAAACACATACATTACATCCACCAGAGCGATCGAGACGGCAACCTCTCCTCTTAGAACTGGCGGGGCTCGTCACGGTTACGATGTTCATGTTCGCCATTTACAGACTTGTCACAAACCTCGTTGCCATTTCCGCCTTCTCTGATAACGTTCTCGGGGACGTACTCTCCTTTGTCGATTACATTAACGAGGGCACATATTACAAAAATCCCGAAGAAGGGCATTCAACACTCATACATAAGTTTGCAGTCATCATCAAGGAGGAACTTCCACACTTGCCGGACACATTATGGCTGGTTTTGACAGTATTGGCATTCACAACGTATACAGTTGTGACTAGTGGCGTTGTACTGACAAGCATGCTATTCGCAATGATGTGTGTGACGATGTGTGTGGTTTTGAGATGGAGACATTTAGGTGATTTCATTGTAAAAGTGTTTGATAGAGGCGAACACTGCGTTTAGTTGAGCCCACATTATCTCACCCTATCATTTCCATCTTCTATGGACGCTGGTCGTCGCACAATGTGTACTGTGTATCATTAGTTATTATATGTTGGCGGTTAGCTATTCGCCGGAGTGGTTTCTTCTGTTCGAGGAAGTAGCGCGTAGCGCGTAGTGCATTGTGCGTCTGTAGTCTGTAGCATCAATCTTCGAGGTGCACTTGCTATACAGTTCAACTTTCAACACAAGGCAATCAACCCAACTTCTTACCCACGTCTACATACCTCTTTCCATCGCTTTACACTACACAACGAACACGCACAAGCACATACAGAATGCCACCGAAACGGCCGCATCCAGAAGGTTCTGCAACTCCCGGTGTCACTTCTGGCGGTGTTGGTACCGCCACAGATCCCAGCATTCTCTTAAAGCGTAGACAAGACAGAGCTAAGGCGAATGAGAAATTACAACTCAGACTAGATGAACAAGGTATAAGACGTACTGAAGTTGAGAACAATTTGGCATTCACATCCATTCCACAGGCATTACTAGTCAATCAGAAAAATTATTATACAGAATATCTAAAGAAGGATGATAATTTGAGGGTTGTCAGAACCATCAGGGAGAAGATTGTTCGTAATGGTGCACTCACTAAGAGCAAAATTCATCCCAATGGTGGCAATCATGCGAATCCTACCATTGCGGGGCTCAAGAAGTCCGGAAACGGTTCTGGTAGTGCCAATGTCACTGAAAGTGAAGATGTTGCCGATGATGATGAAAATGGTACAGCGGATGTGGAAGATGGAGAGTCTGAAGATGAAAGAACTCTAGTCATTCATCCAGGTACGCATTCTATCAAGATTGGCTGGGCGGAAGACGTCGATCCCGTTGTCATTCCGAACTTAGTTGCATATGCTCGTAGAGCTCCAGCAGGTACCGCTACAGTGCCTATTAAGAAGAAGGACAGATTTGATGTTGAAGGTTTGGACCCGCCACGTATTCTCATTAAGGAGGGTGGCGAGTCCAAGGGTGAGAAGGGTGATGAAGCTGCCAATGATACCGAGCTCGGTACTGTCTCTGGTTCTGGTTCCCCCAATACCAATGTTGAGAGTGAGGATTACTTCATGCTTGCAGATGACAAAACATTCCGTGCAAAGCGTAAGCAGATTGCGCAGAGTTACCGTGAACGGATGAAGTACTACAAGCGTCGTTTACTACCGAACTGTCATGAGGCATGCTTTAATTTCAACCGTCGTCAACAAAGGCAATTGCCACCTGCAGAGCGTATCGGTGACGATTTCGGTGGACCCGTTGAAGTTGAGCCAGAGAAGAACATGTTCATCGATGCTGTCAGATGGAAGGCAGAAGTTGGTCGTGACTGGCTAGTTGGTGAAGAAGTTCTCAGGTTGAAGAATGAGAAGGATTGGATCATAAGGTCTCCGTTCATGTTTGCCAGTGTTAGTGAAGACGTTAGTGAGGAGAGTAATGTCGAACAGGGTTTCAATGAGCTGGATATCAACTACTCAAGCAGAGAGGAGATTCTTGGTGATATTGAATTGATCATCAGTCACGTCTTGAAGACGAAATTTGAAGTCAAGAGTAGAGGCGATTTCCAAAAGCTGAATGTTGTGCTGATTGCTCCCTCCCTGTACCGAAAGGCTTACGTTGAGAGTATGGTGGAATTACTGGTGAGCAAATTTGAGTTCAAGAATTTTGCTTGTATACAAGAGGGTATATCTGCATCATTTGGGCTGGGTGTCTCCACCGGTTGCATTGTTGATATTGGTGCAAATACGACACACATTTGTTGTGTTGATGATGGTGTTGTCTTGGAAGATACGCGGATTACTCTTGATTATGGAGTGGCGGATGCTGTCAGGTTTTGGGGTAAATCTCTTGTGGCGCAACAATTCAGTAAGCCGGACATTGATTTACAGAAATTAAAAGATTGGAAGTTGATGGAGAACTTGTTTGCTGATCATTGTACATTTGATGATTCCAAGACTGGAGTCATTCAGGTGGGTAATTTTACTGTTCAGATTAGCAATAGCAAGATGAGACGGTACCAGTTCAAGTGTTTCGATGAGAATATGATCTCTCCCATGGGTCTATTCTATCCTGATATGTTTATGGAAAATTTTGAAACCGTTGAAAAACGAATTACGTTCTCGAGTTTGTCGCCGCCTAAGGTTGTTCGCAAGGGGGGTCCTCTTCTTGAGGGACTCAGTTACAAATGGACCGGGTATAGGAATGACGATCCTGTCTCTATTTTGCAAGAACTACAGAGAAATGGTGTTGCCTTGGCGGATATGGATTTAGAGGACACTTTGTATGTGCTCGTTGAGATTTCTGAGGCTATTAGCAATACTGGTGGTATGAACTACAGTGAGAAGCGTGCGAAGGTTGCGGAGGTTATGGAGAAGATCAAACACAAAGTGAAGAAGAGAGATACCGAGGCATCAGCAGCCAGAAATCGTGGTACAAACGCCATGAGACGCAACATGACTCCATTAGATCGTGCCATCATTGAGAGTATCACCATATCTGGGTTAGCTGACCAGTCGCGGTTGGAGAAGATGTATGCTAACATTTGTCTCGTTGGTGGAGGTGCAAAGATTGAGGGTTTTGACTCCATTCTAACAGATAGAATACATTTGAACCGAAGCGATGTATTGGGGAGTGGGAACCTTGTTGCGGCCATTGCCGCTATGAGGATCCAGATGCAGGAACACACACGCGCAGAGGAGGCAGAAGTGAAGAGGGCCATTGAGCAACGTGAGCGAGAACTACAAGAACAACGCGAACGTGAACGTGAAGAGGAAGAGAAGGCTAAGGAGAATGGCAAGGAGAAGGACCCTCACAGCCACCGATTCAAGCCTGCTCCACCACCTGTGACGCTGCCCGAGCGACCATATGTGCGGTTCTCACTTGGTTCGGAACAGACGCAGACGTTGGGCGAACTGCTCGTGCAGGGCACCCCGATGAGCGTAGACATCACTGGCGGTGGACGTGGCGAGAACGAGATCGATCCCGCATCTCTGGCTTGGAAGGGCGGGTGCGTTTACGCTCGTCTCAAGCTGGCGGATGAGATGTGGATGGGTGCCAGCGACTGGGACCTCTTGGGCGCACGGGCACTCATCTACGGCAGCGTGTTCCCCTACTAGACACTAGACACTACACTAGATAAACTGTAAACTGTGTACTCTACATTTCGACTTGCCCGAATAGGCAACTAATGGTGGCGCTGCTGAGTCACGTGCACGGGCCGATTCATGCATGCCACGCGGCGGCTCAGCGTTCAACGTTCAACGTTCAGCGGCCGGTGGACCGCAGACGCGTGCTGAGCGAAAAGGCGAAAAGGCGAAAAGGCGAAAAGCGAAAGCGGTGCTCCGGACGGCCGTCACGCGGCACAGAATTTGGAAGGAATAGCGAAGCCCTGGCGCGAGGCGAGGGCAATATAAAGACAACGGTCCCCCACAAGCGCTGAGCATGGACGGCAATGGCGAGTCAACAGCGGCGAGTAGACACGACAGTGCACAGTACCGCACAGTACAGTACAGTACAGTAGCTAACACAGAACAGTCCACTTACCCACCATGCTCGGCTTCAGAAGATCCTTCCACTCCGCTCGTCAGCTCCGCAACTATGCAGACACCATCAACAACTTGAAGATCAACAAGGACACGAAGGTTATCTTCCAAGGTTTCACTGGTCGTCAAGCTACTTTCCACGCTGAACAAGCTCTCGCATATGGTACCCAAATTGTTGGTGGTACCAACCCAAAGAAGGCTGGTGAAGTCCATTTAGGTAAGCCTGTTTTCGCAACTGTTGCTGAAGCAATGAAGCATACTGGTGCAACTGCATCTGGTGTCTTTGTCCCACCACCAATTGCAGCTTCCGCTGTCAGAGAGGCTATTGAAGCAGAAATCCCATTGGTTGTCTGTATCACTGAGGGTATTCCACAACAAGACATGCTCAGAATCTCTCAAATGTTAAAGACTCAATCCAAGACTAGAATGGTTGGTCCAAACTGTCCTGGTATTATTGCCCCAGAACAATGTAAGATTGGTATCATGCCACAATCCATCCACAAGCGTGGTAAGATTGGTATCGTCTCCAGATCTGGTACTCTCACCTACGAAGCCGTTGCACAAACTACTCAAGTCGGTCTTGGTCAATCCCTCGTCATTGGTATGGGTGGTGACCCTTCCCCAGGTACTAACTTCATTGATGCTCTCACCTTATTCCTTAACGACCCAGAAACTGAAGGTATCATCATGATTGGTGAAATCGGTGGTTCCGCAGAAGAAGAGGCAGCAGAATTCCTCAAGCAACACAACTTGACAAGAGACGTTCCAAAGCCAGTCGTCTCCTTCATTGCAGGTGTCACTGCTCCACCAGGTAGAAGAATGGGTCACGCTGGTGCGCTCATCTCTGGTGGTAAGGGTACTGCACAATCTAAGATTGAAGCCCTCACTGCCGCAAACGTCGAAGTCGTTCCTTCCCCAGGTAGACTCGGTGAAGCTCTCTACCAACAATTCGTTGACAGAAAGCTTTTATAACGAATGAACAATGCCCCATCCCCCACCCACCACATTCTGACTAGATTCTCTCCTGGCCGTTGATATCCATGCATGGATTGATACTGTCAGTGACTATTTATTTGTACTTACTTTAATCTAACTAAGTGCTGTTTATGACCGTTTCCCCTCTCTCGCTATCGCCATCGCCTGTAACTGATCCCCTATAGAGACGAGTTCGTTGTGAAACCGCACAACCTGTGCAATGCCAGAGTTGACCTTCTTCAACGTTGTATCCTTACCCTTATCCTTATCCTTCTGCCACTGACACAGTTTCTCATATAGAGAACGGTACTGTGCATATTTGCTTTTATATTCGCTCACTAAGGCTGTAGCATCCGTTGGTGTCTTCTTCGTACACCGGGCCATTTTGCGCACGGGCTCGCCGACATCATCTTTTGAAGGTGACATGCCCGTTGATTTCAATGATCTCTTGGAACCAGTTGATGCCGGTGTTTCTCTCTTCTGCTCCGTGGCCACCTCTGCCGCTAACGGTGCCGTTGCAGATTTCACTGGAGCCGGCGAAAGTGAAGGTGGAGTACCCATAGGTGATGCCACCGACACTGATCGCTGCAATCCTTTACTCAGCTGATACTCCTTAAACGAACGTTTCTTCATGGCTATCGGTTCCTTGCTATGAATCTCATTCACTACCTTCTCCTTCTCCTTCTCCTTAACTTCTTTCTCTTGGCGTTGATCTCTCTCTTTCTCCTCGGGAGTGGTATTTCTGCTTCCGCTGCTCTCGCTATTGCTTCCGGAGAATGTGCTGGTCAAAGAACTCACGCTGGACTTCTCACTTCCAACTTGTCTTTTGTCAATCGGTGATGGAGACCCGCTATCACTGTACACGGCAATTTCATCAATACTCTCCACCTTTGTTTTCTTCTCTTTCACCTTCTCCTTTTTGGGCTCCTTCACCGGTATGATCTCGATATCCAGCTCCCGCTCAGGCTCTGGCTCCGGCTCTGGCTCAGTCTCCTTATCTCGCAAAAGTTCCTTATCAATACAACCAGTGTATAACATCGTGTATGGATCATTCGGTCTGTATCCTTCTATGTATAGCCTTTTCATCCATCGAGGGGAATCAAATGATTTTACGAGCTTGAGCCAATTCCACGCAACAATGTGCTGATCTTCATTACCCTTTGGTGCAAGTGCTTTCAACTGCTCTTCTGCCAATGATGACCCAATTTTACCATCGACAGCTCGTAATACATCCGCCAAATTGTATTTGACACCGACATTCGTACATTTATCATCATCTCCCTGCGCCAATGATGCAACAGCTTCAATCAACCTTATCCTCTCCCAGAAAGCTTTCACATTGTCAATATCCGGCTCGGTAACACTCGGTTTGTAATTGATAAAATTCAACCTATAGTCCAATGGACCCATATTGACAGCACACGACTTCTCCTTGATGGGATGATAAATGTGGCCAATAGATTCTTTGACGGCGTTACACTTGACAATCTCAACTTTCTTATCATTTATCTCTTGCGACACTTTCCTCAATCCAATAACTTTCCCATTCTTCACTACCGCACGGATTTGCACTTTCTCCGATGCGTATGCACTTAGCAGTGAGAATATCTGTTCATTATTGAGTTTCATAATCACATTCATACGTCTGAGACCTTCGCTAGCAACTGGAAAACCCCCCATTTCTCCACCATTATTCGTCAAATCTCCCCCATAGGGAAGCAGAGTAGTCTTCCAATTGTCCTGATTAGATTCCATGCTCGTCCGTGGATCCTGTATGCTTAACTGATGGTGAAATCGAAGGATCTTCGCCCAGAGAGTGCCGCTACAGGGGAAAAGAGGAGATCATCAAGCGATTAAATTACATGAAACCAACTGACCAGTTTTCTCACTCAATCGCTCTGCGCACTGCGCACTGCGCACCGCTTTTCTTTTGAGGACTTAAACCTCAAACCTCAAAAGACTGAACATAAATAGAAACATAACAACCCTCATTGTTGTCCCACATCCTACCCCCAGTATACACAACAATATATACCCAACATGGATCCCTTCAATGCACTTTACCAATCCACAACACCACTGATAGATCAACTTGAAGACACATCCCCACAATCTCTAGACTTCCTCACACTGCAGAATGAAATCGTCTCTTGTATACACGATCTCGAAGAGAGCATCCGAGTGGTAGAATCGAACCCTACAAACCTCTTAGACAACCCATTTGCAGACATATCCACAGCTGAGATCAATACTAGAAAACAGAAAGTGACAGGATTGAACAATAGACTCAGAAACATACTATCAGAGAAGAACGTCAAAGATCTGAAAGGTGGATACGGTATCAACCCATTTGAAGAGGATGATCATAAAACCATCACTGGACCCTTGTCAATACATCAAACTCCACAAGAACCGCACTCTGTAAACCCTAACGACGGTCCGAACCTCGACGTCGCAACTCGAGAATATCATCAACAATTACTTCAAAGACAGGACAATCTGATCTCCAATGAGCTATCACAGTCTATAAATAACTTACACCAACAAGCTCGGACAATCGGTGATGAGCTAGATTACCAACAAGATCTATTAGATGAAGTTGATGATCACATGGAGAGATTGAACTTCAGGATCGTCAATACGGGGATGAAAAAGATCAACAATTTCTTAGCTGCTAATGAAATGGGGGGTAATTGCTGTATTGCCGTGCTCATTGTGGTACTAATCGTGATATTGGTACTCTTGATCATAGCTTAGATATGTAAAGTGTAATTTTAATGATGATAGTTGATGAAATAAGTACAAAATACCCAAGTTTTGTTTTCAAGACAATTATTAAAAGATGACGCCCTGTAACGGTAATTACTATATCTTTTTCCAGATTGTTCTGACATCCTTAATAATATCTTTTCCTTTCACGAAAAATAATTTTTTCCAATAAGAGGCTAAAATTCTGTAAGTTCTTAAATAAAAGTTTATGCAATTCCTTTTGAGCTTTGATAGACGTAATATTAGACATCATTGATCAGTAGATTCAAAGTTATATGCACCCATTATGTTTGTTCATGGATATATTCACCAGATAACCGTTTTTTAAGGATTTGTTTTTTGGCGGAAAAAATTCAATACTGGCTCCATGGAGAACAGAACTCCTTATAATTGTGTTTTCGGGCACCTGGTCTAGTGGAAATATCCAATTTTTGAGAGGATGCTTTAACGGAAAACACTAGGTAATCGCCAGTTCGATTCCAGCAAAGGGCGCAAATAAGTCATGTCCACGTAGCGTAATGGTGAACGCGTTAGTCTCCTAAACTGAAGATTCTGGGTTCGAGTCCCAGCTTGGACGGATGTGATTGCAAACTTGCTAATGCTGGAAGCAATTGGTGTTACCTTTATTTTTTTACCCTTTTCAATTCCCATCAAACTTATCGGTGTATCTTCTGTAGATTCAATGTATTTAATGGATTTATAAGCGGATGTAAGAGAAATAAGAAATAATATAAAGATGTACAGTTCTTAGGCTAATATCTCCATTTTTTGAGTGCATCACCATTCAGACCGGAGTCGCCATGTTTAGAAACCTGCTTGACACGAGACTCCACTCTAGTTAACGTTGCAAGTCTTGGTATAGAAGAGGAAGACGATAACGATCTTGCGCTCTTTGAGGTTGGCAACGTTTGTGAGCGGGAGTTTGAGTGAGGTTGGCTTTGATAATGAGAAAGCGAGGATGTAGAACGTGATATTGAGGATTCAAGGACGGTATTGGCCGTACGTGAACGAGGAAGATGTGATTTTGTTGTACTCGTTAGATGTCGTGACGTGGTACTTGGAACGGCAAAATCATGATCCTCCATTGGTGATTTTTCGGGTGACATTTTCTCAGGAGACGAGGTCAAGATTTCGTTCAAATTTGAGAAGGCTTTCGATGGAGATATCTTACGAAGTCCTAGTGGTTTGTGACTAGGTGAGATGGATGGTGATCTTGACAGTTTTGGATGCGTGTGATTCATTTTTTTTGGAGATGTGGGTTGAAGATCAGGGATGTTATTTCCCAGACTTTTGTGAAGTGAGCGTGACGACTTTGATGGGGATATTGAAGAAGTTGAGGAGGCGGACCGCTGCAACGATGCTTTTGTAGGTTGTAAGTAGCTCGGTAGTTGGTTCTGGTTCTGAGAGTCGTGGTGCGAGGGTTGATGATGATGTTGTTGGTGCTGTTGGGACTGTTGGGGCCGTTCGGGTGAAAAATGCAACGGCGGTAGTACTTGCTGTAGATGGTCCTCGTACATGGTTTTCAAGTTCTCACGCTCAATATGCGTCTTAGTAGGACTGGAATCAATTTCCTTATACTTTACTTCAGACAGTCGTAGTCTCTTGGATGCACTCTCCAATCCTTTCGAATGGAACCTCTTATCACCTGGTGTAAGTAAGAGTAAATTCTCATTCTCCTTCATTTCAGAAACACTATTCACTGGTGGTACAAGTTTTCGCTGTTGATGTGACGATTCCGTCTCTTTATTCGATTTTTGCGTTTGGTTCTCGTTACGCTTAGCAGCATAGTGGAAAGCAATTGATTCCATTCTATTGAATCTGCCTCTATGCGAAGAGCTGAACCTCCCTGAAGCACGTCGGTTCAAATCTTCATTACTTGTTGACTGGTTCTGTTCGACAACATTGGCTATAGATTGCTCTCTGATGTTCTCGTACCTTGCACTGAAATCATTGAGCACTTTGGTGGATATGTTGGATGAGAAAAGTTGCCGCTGAAGCGTATCCATTGCGAATACAAAAGAGCTGTTCTCTTTCACCATATAGCTATCATTGTTGTCTGATAATGGGGTATGCGTCGGCGAGGACGTTAATATGTGGGATTGTTGTGAGTCTGGTGGATTCAAGTGTGGATATAACTTTTTCCCCTTTGTTGGAGTGAACTTGAAAGTAGCTGGAATGGGTGATATGGCTCCGAAATCTTGTGAAGAATGTAACCTTTCGGGCGTTTTATTGATGGAATTATAGATGGTGTTCGTTATTGAACGCCATGGAGATGTCGGAGGGTTCTGCATTGCTTAGAGAGACCGGCGCACGATGAAGGCTTTAGTTTTGCTCTAATCCTGTGTAGATAGTGCAATAAGACGCGTAATGTTTGTTACTATAATGAAATCATAAATAGGTATAACATGAGGCTATAGATAAATTGGTCGCTACATGGACAAGAAAAAACGTTTCCAATCGACTCTAGAGATTAAAAGTCAACACACACATGTGTACTGAGTTCATGGAGATGAAAATCATGCCGCGAATCTTTCCGGATTGGGAATTTTGTAAACAAACCCCGGCATTAGATAAATTGTGAACTACGGGAAGTACAACTAATACACACTGCACCTCCAGTTATCATAGACTCCCGCTAGCTCAAGTCCAATACTTGAGCGGTGAACTTCAACCGCAAACCCACCGAGATTAATGTAGATAATCTGGGGAAGATTCTTGCAGAGGTGGGTAAGTACGGGAATGAGCAAATCAAAATATTTCTTCAGCATTTCATCATCGCACGCGCGCCTTGGTGGCTTATGTGCAGGTTGTTCATAGACTTTCAGTAGCGAGGCATGTTCCAAATTGGGGAAGCGAGCATAAAGCTCCCTTATTACTGCTGTTGCCGGACTCTGAAAGTTCACTGGTACTGTTTCCTGATTGAATCTTGAATTAATGTTGGAAACTCCACTCGGAAAGGATAGGAATGGTAGCCAATTGAAGAGAAAGTCTGGAATGGTCAATCTCCGTAAGTTTGGGAAGTTGTTAACAAGACTGTCAAACATATTTTGCTTCTGATCCAAGTATTCTTGTGATACAACAAACCTCGTGTATGAGTCAGATCCAGAGAACACTGGATCAACAACGGTGACAAAGGTATTCAAACACAAAACCAAGTTGTGAAGGTGATGATTTGGTTGTCTCAGGACATCCAGATGGTTCAGAAGTGCAAAGCATGGGTTATAATCTTCAAATATTTCTCGATAAAAGATATTATTAGCTAGCATGTTGTGGTTGTTGAGGTTTATGATTGAGAGTGATTTCATCAAAGGGTTGAGAGCTGTGTTAAGTAGAGATGCCAATGAAGTGTAATCTCCACCTACGAGGGAAGAGGTTCGTTTGAACTTTAGCTCAAATGATGAAATATTGGCCATGTTGATACTGGACAATAAATGTTTTGTTTCATCAAAATGAGTGTCTCTCATGAAGAAGGTAAAGTTGCGGAGATGAGGAAAAAGCTGGCCAGCGCTCAAAGAAGTCCGAGATATATAACTTGTCAAGCTTGACAGGAGGTAATCAAGAGCCCTGTCATTTTGGATTTTTAGCGTTGAAAGAGAATTAGAGATACTGACAACATGTTGACTTTCAAGAGGGGTATTGCAAACGTTGTTAAGTGCAATTTCCAGATCTTCAATTTCCAAGTTTGTGTTGCACATCACATCTATGTCTGATGGAGAAAATATCTGAATTGACTTTAGTTTGAATGGTGGCTTTAATATTGGTGCAAGTGTCTGAGATGTGATGGGGATGGATTCGTCCATTGTTTCATCGTTCTCATATAGTGTTATGCACTTTCCCTGTTTAGCTGCATACGAGAGGTAGCTTTCATAAGTCGGGAAACGATCCCCACCACCAAAAATATAATAAGTGTAAGAGGAAGGAGGCTCATCAAACTTAACTTGAGTGAGATTCCCATTATACTGTTGATGTTTCTTGCACGTGTCGATGAAGTTATTGAGAGATTTTTTGCAAGCTGGTTCTGACTGGAAAACAACTTCTTGGATATTATCAATTAGCCTTGGATGTGCTTCAAGGAAAGAAGACAATAAATCAAGTTTCTGAAATGGAATGAATGTGTAAGCCTTTGAATAATATAGCGATCCATTTGTCTGAGGGAGGGTCAGCGTATTGTCATTGAACAAATAGATGCGCTTTAACAAGTAAGTGCTTGAGAGAAAGTCAAAGAAGCGGCAAGAGTATTTGATATTGACCAACGAGCGCTGGTCGAGGGCATCGTAGATGTCCTCTATGACATTGTCAGGGAAATTGAGGATGTCCATTGTGATAGATGGTAAAGAGGGGTGTCCGATGTAGATGCAGAGGATCGCCAGCTAATACTGCACTCAACAACCTAGCATAACAGTGCGGGGGAAGAGAATATGCGCCCTTTTATACCACACAAACGCCACCGTTTGAGTCACTCCCCACAGCGCAACTACTAACCCAAATTAGCAAAGCCACACATAATGCCTCAGAACGCTTCCAAATGCCGCTAGAAAATGTGTCAAAAACGGGGACCCCTGTTTCCCAGCGACTCGGCGTAGCACACAGCCTCTCCACTCAGCAACTCCGCAACTCCGAGCCCAATCACGATTTAATGGGAGAGTGGAACCGCGGAATTAGCGGGGAGAGGGGCGCGGCATGTGGCGCAGCATGTGGCAAGTGGCGCTCGGCTCCTCGGGACGTCTTTTTCCAATTTCTGGGTTATCTCCTATTTCCGGGAAAAATTACTCGGCGTTGGTTCCGCGGACGCATGAATTGCGCCGCGCTAGTGTCAGTGTCACGACGAGAGACGAGTGGCTTGGTTTGCTGGGTAGCCTTTTGAGCAGGTGAATGATGATCGAAGAAGCAGACTTCGGTAGGCACCACACTCCATAAGATAGATCCAAGAGACACAGCAGAAACTAGACACAAATGTCAGGCGATGGCACTGCCGTGAATGTGATTGCGAATGGGCAAGATATGGTAGACGCTCCAACCAGCCCTTCTAACGCGCCCAAAATTCAAAAGGCTTGTGATCAATGTCGGGCTCGCAAGGTCAAATGTGATGGCCTTCCAACTTGTACTAAATGTGCTAACAGAGGCTCAGAGTGCACATACAATTATGTATTCAAGCAGCGTGAGAAAAAACACAAACCGGAAGAGCCTATTGACAAACCTAAGCGGAAACGGGGCAGACCGAGAAAGCATCCACTTCCGTCGCAGGAATCGTCGCCTACAGCCGACACCAGCAACAACGCCGCTCCTCCTTCACAAACTAGCCTTGGTACTGGTAACAGCGCTACCAAATTATATTCTCTTGTTAATCAACCGCAGTCCTCTTTAACGCACTCCGCTTCTTCATCAGATGTTCCTCATGCGGATATCACAAGCTCAAAGAACATCTTAACGAGTATAGGGAGAGGATTCTTAGGTGTCAAGCAAACTCCACAAGACACCACCACCACTACCACCACTTATAGAAGGCCGAGTAACATTGACTCCCCCTTGGGGGTAAGCTCTGCTGTGGGCACACCATGGGCTGCAACGAATAGCAACTTTCTCATGGAATCTTTGAATCACACACCGCTCGGCCATGCCCATTCAAGCTCCTATATACAGAATGGTAATTTAGGGATACAAAACTCTGCGAATATACCTACAAATATGCAGTACATGCCATCATACAACAACTCTCAGCAGCCCAATCAACCAAGGCAACAATCGATGCATCTCCCAACATACCCGGATATGTCGTATCCAACGCGTACACCTATGCCGAACGATTATTATACACCATCATCGCAAAAAGTCATGGAGGATAAACTTGAGAGAATGGAGAAAATGGTGGGATCACTCCTAGAAATTGTAACCAACAATAACAGTAAAAGCAATAACGCTAGTATGGCTTCAGCGGTGTCTCCGCACTCTCATCAAATGCTCAAACACTACACTGGATCACCAGACTCCGCGCCCTCTCAGCCGGCATTCTCTTCAGTGGATCCGCAACGGAACATTAATCATATCCGCACAACCTTTTCACCAGCTTCGGGGTCGGCATCAGCTTCAGTTTCTTTATCAGCGGGAAGGACAGGATCAGGGCAGGGCAATATCGCAGGCAACTCAAATAGCCAAATTAGGCAAAGTTTCTGCTCACCGCTTTCGAGCAACTCCAAAGGCACCACTCCAACGGGATCGGGGAATGGGAATGCCAACGTCAATGGAAGCATCAACGAAAACGGTACGATTAACGAAGGCGAGCCCCTAAAGACAGTTCGGGAGGCACTAATACCTAAATGGAATGGACTACAGATGCATACGGCCATATTCTTCTTAACCCCATTCGGTATGAAGGTGCTAGCAGAGAACATGAAAGATCCATCTGCATTGATTCCATTACGTCAGGTGATTGCTAGTTCCACTCCCTGTGAGAGAAAGGTAATTGCCACGTGGACGGATCCCATTAGAGAAGAAGAACTATCACCTCTCCCGCAACGAGATGAGATTGCATCCATTGTGAAGTTCCTTCGTATATCAATTTTCATTTCAAGAATGATAGACTTTGAGAAACTAACAAAACTTCTCAATGCGTATTGTGATCATCGTGATGGACTCATTCCAGAACCCGCCTTTACGTATAGCGATTACTTGTTCATGAATGCGAGCTTGTTAATAGCATGTTTGTTCATATCAGACCGTGGCTCAAATGTATTCCCTATGTCCAACGACGGGAGTGAATTTGATGTTGAGATCTCGAACCTCAAACAGCTTGAGAACAACTTGCTCATCAACTCCTTGTTCTATTACCATACCATCTCTGTCATCTCTGGAGACTTGAACGGTGTTAGTGGTACACTCTTACTGGCTTTATATGCAGACAATACGTCCATCTCCAGATCGGCATATTTGATTTCCAGTGTTGCCATCAGACAGGCACAAGATTTGGGACTCCACGTGGAAGAATCTTATAGATGTCTACTACCTAAGGAGCGTTCGGTGAGAATCAACCTATGGTGGCTCTGCTATACTTTTGATAAGGAGATGTGTTCCAGATGGGCACAGTCACCCTTGATCAATGATAATGATATCTCTGCACCACCACTACCAGGATTTGAGAGTTTCTGGTCAGCAAATGTCGGTGAGGAAGTTACAAAAAGAACGAAATTGGGCATTGAGATTGAGACTGTCTTTGAGGGTATGTTGCATGATTTGGAGAGTTGCATGTCTTTTGAGCAATTCATCGTCATTGACTATTCTTTTTTGACTTCTAAAGTCTACGATGATTTTTTGAGAACGCGATCATTGATAAACTTAAGTAAGGCGGAAGTGCAGAAAAAACTTGCTGATTGTCTCGATGAATTGGAGAAATGGCGTAGGCTTATACCGGCTCCCTTGAGACCGACAGTTGTTGACGATGAGAACTATGATACGTACCTCAAGAAAATGAAATTGGAGAATGGCAGACTTTCACAGTACAAGTTGATCTTGGCGACAGGACTAAATGTTCGTTATCATCATTTGAAGACTATGCTTTACCGTGCATACGGCAAACACGTGTGCGTGGAATTTGGAGAGGACATAAAGTATGCTTTATATGAGCAGCCAATAATTTCTGTACGATGCATATTGAGATTATCATGCCTCGTTGATCATTCTTTTGGAAACTATACGAATTACTTCATCTTCTACCCATTCAATGCATTTTTGACAGTTTGCAGTATGTACATTTACACACTCGACTGTAACACGGATCTTATTCGACAAGATATGCAATTACTGATTGATTGCATAAAGATGCACGTCACACCTTTCATCATTCAGCAAAAGTATTCGGAAAAGGGAAGATTAATAGGTCTAGTGCTTAAAGCCATGTTCTATGCAACTTACAAGACATGCGTTGACAGGTTTGGAGATATCCCTGTTGATGGACTCGAAATACTCCAAGAAGTTCAAGATATCGCCGATGGTGTGACAACAGCAGAGGAGATCATGAGGTCCACTGAACCACCAGACTCCGTTGGTACACAAAGACCTTCCAACACCTTTGTGCGCATGCCATACTTCCCTTCTCAGCAGGAAGGACGCGGACAGTCAATGGCCAGATATGAACAACCTGTTGCTATGCACTCAGAGATACCACAGGAACATCAAAAACAACAGCAGCAACAGGCACAGCCACAGGACACTAACAGAGCTCCGACGGTGTCTTTTATGCTGTCCCCTACACGACAGAGCGAATCAACGTCGCATCAGGACCCATTTGCGCATACGGGCGAGCTCAACTCGAAGGACAGTATTTTTAACAATTTGCTCAGCGTTCCGAACTACTTCATGGACTATATGTATGATGGGAGCATGAACGGTATGCCGTAATCCAAAAAAATTCCCATTATATATCAAGAGAATTTGTATTTCTATCTGAAGTTTTTACTGTACATTTATACACTGTATTTAAAAGTAATTTTGTGGGATACATCCGGTCTGTTTAAATATTACCGCATTAGGAAATTTGCCGGTTCATGGAAATCAACAAATCTCATTTCCTCGAAAAACAAACAAACTTCTCAGATATACGTGCATGAAGAACTAGCGCACCAGTTTTTCTATTTCCTAAACCTTATTATCATAGCTAAGTTTACACATACCATAACGATATAATTGAGCAGCAAACGATGAGTTCCGTCTCTGTCTCTAAAGGAACGGTACTGTCTTTGAATCCATCGACACCTGTGACGTGTTCTGCGACAACTCCAGTGGGCAAGGCTGCACAACTCATGCTGACCACGCGGGAAAACTGTCTATTGATTGTCGACGATGGTGACAATGGGGACTTATTGGGCATCATCACTTCCAAAGACCTTGCATTCCGTGGGAATGACATCTATGACAGTGCAGGGACAATTGTTACTGTGGGAGATATCATGACGCCAAACCCATTATGTGCAACAACTCGCACGAAGGCTGGAGATGCATTGAAGCTCATGGTCTCGAAGAGATTCCGCCACTTACCCGTTGTCGATGCACAAACAGGTGTCGTTGTTGGAGTATTGGAGATTACGAAATGTTATAATGTCGCAATGAAGCGATTGGAGAAGTTATACGATGAATCGAAGAGATTTTATGGCGCCGTGGAGATAGTGAACAAAGAACTTGCCGGTGGGAAAAGTATACGTGGTAGTGCACCTATCATTGGCTATTTTGAGAGTTTACGGAAACTACTTGAAGGACCGCGTCTTGAAGAGTTGTTACAAGACGATAGTACGATGCCCGTGTATTGTGAGGGGAGTGCGAGCGTGTACGATGTTGCGCAGTTAATGCGTTCAAAGAAGATCACGGCAGTCCTTGTGAGGGGTGGAGGTAATGCAGCTGGAGGTGATGGTGATGGTGTAGTTGGTATCATCACGTCGAAGGATGTCGTGTCTAGGGTCATTGGTCACGGGTTAGACCCTAGAACTTGCCGGGTGGCAGATGTGATGACGAAACATCCAAAGAGCGCAGGTTCTAAAATGAGTATCAACAGTGCATTGAAGCAGATGTTTGAGGGGAAGTACATGAACTTACCCGTTGTGGAAGAACAGGGTGAAGACATTGTCGGCGTGGTGGATATCATCAGGCTGACTCACTACGCGTTGAGTCAGATTCAGACGATGGAAACCTTAGCAGAAGACGGAGAAATGGATGATGATGAAGTAGAAGAAAAAGGTGATGAGAATGAACCAGAGTTCAATAAGTTTTTGGAAACGTTAGGAGACGGTGAAGAATACGATGGCGAAGGTGATGAAACAGTGGGCGACGTATCGATGGACGAAATTTCACAGTTTGACATGTCCTATAGGTCATCTAAGAGTTCAGGTTTAGGACGCGGGCCTAAGCGAATGAATTCGTTACTGTCGATGGCGGCAGTTGATTACGATGATGTGTGCTTTTTCAAATTCACCGTTTCTGGTGGACGTACACATCGTGTGAGCTATTGTCCAAGCGATGGTATTAAGGGGTTCAAACAGTTATTGCGAGAAGAACTTGGTGATGACGTGTTTAAGTTTGAGATTACGTATTTGGATGAGGACGAGGATGTCATTAGCGTGAAGACAGACCGTGATTTAAAAGACTGTATGTTGTTGATGAAGAGCCTCGGCCGCGAGAAGGTCGACCTGGTGCTGTACAACGCCAATGAGGTGATTGTTGGGAAAAAGGGTAAGATGCAGCAAAAAAACCATAATGGTCACGGTCATCGGAATGACAATGGTAACGGGTGGTTGTTGCCGCTGTCTATGTTTACGCTTGCGGCGACGATTGCGGTTGTCGCCGTGGTGGGGTTGAGGAGAAAGTAGAAGAGGTATGTAGATATGTATGTACAGTGAAATATGAGCTATGGCAGAGTCTATTGTTGCTTGTATTCCTGGATGGATTGCTTCTCCAGCTTTGATGCCTTCTTAAGGAGTTTCTTGTAGTTCTTCTCCTTCTGAGAGTTGAATGTCCATTTACCTGTGTAGACATTCGTTCCCTCGAAAGCACCTGGTGCAAAGTCAACAGCGTCTGGTTTAAATTCGTTCTTGTTGGAGAGCTTGAGCTGTGGGTCCATGTGTTGAACTAAGTATACGTTGAAGTCTTCATAAGTGTTGAGGAGAGTGAATTTTGAATCTGGAATGTAGATGGTGAATGTCTGTTGGATGGCCTTGAAAAGAGCCAGTTTCATAGAGAGGTTCACTATTGGTTCAGCAACATCAATGGATGATGCTTTGAAGAGCTCTGTGAGTTTTGCTGAAATTTGCGTTGCGTAGTTGTCTGAGGTGAGGGAGTCTGTGAATGCTGTGCGACGAGGAATCCATCTGTTGACGGCGAAGCCGTTAAGGTTTTCTGCAATGATCGCCTTGTCCGTGTAACGAGGGTTTTTACGGCCGAGAATTTCTACCTTGTCAGCAATGGGGAGGGTATCCTGTGAGGCTTCAACATCCTTGATTACCTCTTTGGTGTCTCTCTCTGCGACGGTTGTGGATTCAGTAGCGGAAGATGGGGTCTTTTTCTTGAAGAACTTGAAGTAGTCAAGCACCGAGCGACGGGCGACAGATGTAGAGAAGGGGCGCACAGCGAGCATGGTTGCAGAGGGAAGCGAGCTGGGAGCTAAGAGAACGAGTTCTATACAGGTTTGTGAAGAACGACGAGATAGTCCTGAAGGTTGAAGGTTGAAGAGTGAAGAGTGGTGAATTAAAATTGGTGAAAAATGGAAAATGGGAAATGGGAAATGGGAAATGGGAAATGGAGAAGCAGCGAGACATGAATCTCAGATTTGATCAGAAAGCGGAATGGAATGAAAGCGCTGCTCCGTGCTCCGTGCTGCTCCGGTGAGGAACAAAGATAAAGGATCAGCACCGTCAGTGCAGTACACCACACACGACACAAACACAAGAAGATGACTGTCACAATGAAAGAAGAATGGCTCAAACCCACCTCCACTACGGGCGGCACGCGCGTGTTTGTCGTGCGTCACGGCCAGACCGACTGGAACATTGCCGGTATTCTACAGGGCCACACAGACATCTCTCTGAATGACACGGGCGTCGAGCAGGCAAGAGCTCTTGGCCGTCGCCTTGCTGCTGCTGGGTTCACGCCGGAGAACTTTGACGTGGTCGTCTCCTCTGATCTGAAGCGTTGCCGTCAGACGCTTGAGGCACTATTCGACGGATTGGGCGCATCCTCTGTGCCGGACCACGCGGAGTATACACCGGAACTGCGTGAACGATGCATGGGAGATGTGGAAGGGATGCACATTGCTGCTGCCCGTGAGAAGTTCGGCCCGCTGTTCAAGGAGCGTGGTGAGCCGCAGAAGGAGATGCAGCGACGCGTCGCCGGCCGTGTTGCCGACGCGACGGCGCGCGCCCAGGAGATGCGCTCACCGCAGGACTCGAACCCGCGCACTGTGCTCGTGTGCACGCACGGCGGCGCAGTGCGGGCGCTGGTGGCGCAGTGGACGGCGCAGGGGTGGCGCATGCCTGCAAACGCGACGGATTCACCGGCAAACACATGTCTCTCGCTGGTGGAGATGCACGACGGCAACAGCGATGGCACTGAAAAGACGCCTGCTCTTGCTGTCTATGGCTGTACGGCGCACTTGGACCACGTCGACAAGCAGGATACAGACCTCCGTTAAGCAGCACCACACTATGGAGGGACAGACGGCGCCACAGATCACCCACCTCCGGGAGTTCGACACCCCACGCTTTACAAACTCTACATACAGACTAGACAGACCTTCAATGTACCTCGTTAACAAGTCAAGGCGCGATGAGCTCAACGGCTACGCCAACCTTCGTAAGTCACTCACCTCTGCGACTGTGTATGTCGGCCATCTAATGCTTTCAACGACGGAAGAGCAGATCTACGAACACTTTACGCAAGCGGGGCGCATTTCTCGTGTCATCATGGGGCTCAACGCCCACGATCAGTCACCAACCGGGTTCTGCTTCGTCGTATTCAAACAACCACAAGCGGCTCTCAATGCTGTCAAATACCTCAACAAGACGAAGATAAACGGCAGAACCATAGAAATCGATCTTGATCCAGGGTTTGAGGATGGTAGACAGTACGGTCGTGGTGAGAACGGCGCGCAAAAGGGCCAGATGTACCTCCACTCCAACAGCGGGCGCAGGGGTGGTTACAATGGTGGTGGAAGAGGAGGTCGTAGGCGCAGAGATAGAGATAGAGATAGCGCTAGAGATAGAGAGAGGGGACAACCTCCTCCTGCTGCTCAGCCACAACAACAGCAATATCAACATCAACAATATCAGCAACAGCATCAGCAGCATCAGCAGCCGATCGCTCAGTATTACCCACCGCAGCAATACCAGCAGTATCCACCTCAACAGTACCCTCCACAACAGTACGCACAACCACAATACCAGCAGTACCAGCAGTACCCTCCGCAATACCAGTATCCACCTCAGCAATACCAGTATCAGCAGTACCCACCTCAGGGACAGGACCAGAACCAGAACCAGAACCAGGGTCTAGGACAAGGCCAAGGCCAAGGTCAGGGCCAGAGCCAATACAGAGAGAGACAGTATTAACCGTGAGTGTCTGCGTATAGCGTGTAGCGTGTATGTAGTCCGTAGTCCGTAGTGAACTATTTTTCCAATTTTCGCATTTCGTTTCGCGCCCGAGGGACTGTCAAGACTTGATGGTTCAACAAAAGCACGACGGTGACGACGGTCATCTTCCAATTCAGACTCTTGTCTTGTTCCTGCTGCCCTGACTCCAGTACCACGCATCACGCATCACGCACCCAGTAACCCAGCAGCGTGTTCCTTAAGGCACGTCGCAAATCCCCATCCACCCCTCACTTACCCTCCACGATGTCCGCCACTGTCACTGCTACAGCCGGTGATGATACCGCTGCAGCTAAGTCTGCAACTGCGGCTATGGCCAACCAACTCAAACAAATCGAACAGGCCGCAGCGCTAGCATTCGATAACAACGATTACTTTGTGCAGATTCTAGACACAATCATCGCCATTTCGCTCGCACAGCCACTGTCCAACTCCAAGTTGCAGATCAAGTGCATGCGTTTCTTCCATAGATCTTTTGCACAGAGACACATCTCTTCTTTCCAATTGCGTTTATCCAATGCGCATAAACTTGTTGATATCCTCTGCAAGTTCTTACTTCCGCCACATGCTACAGAGGCTAAACACTACGCTCTCACACAGCTCTCCATTGAGCTCTTTGCAGCCGTTTATGACCTGCTATTCCACCATCTCATTCTTCACCCCAATGAGAGATCATGGAAACAAACTCAACGTCTGAAAGATTTCCTCATCCCTCACATGTACACAGCATTCCCATTATCTCCTCTAAATAGAGAAACGGATCTCAATAGGTCCATTGGTTGCAAGATTGCTCTCGCTTCCCTAATTGCGAAAATCATCAAAACTCAACTGCCTCCACCACCAAGTGGAGATGCATCGATTAATGCATCAGCTTCGGATGCAGATATTGCAGACAAGGAATCAGACGATGATGTCGATATTTCCATCGCCATGGTGAGTAAATCACATCCATTCCTATACAACTCAAACATCAACACTCAGGGACAGATGCTCATTGATTTTCTATTGGGTGTACTGAATAATGATTTATTAATCTCTACAACTCTATTTTCTACAATCATTACACATCTCATGTCATTATTCAAAACGAGGCCCAACTTCATAGGTAATAAATTCCTCAATTTCATTCTAGCATACGAATCACAATTTAAAAAGGGTTCAAAGTTTGATCAAAATGTCTTGAAATTACGTCTCATTCGCAGATTTAATGATAGAATAGATAGAATCCTCATGGCAATGTTACTCAATAGAGGATTCATCGATAAAGATGTCCCCTTGAAAACTCGTTTCGGTAATAAATTGTCATACATGGTGGAACAGGCAACAAAACAAAGGAAATTAGGCATTCTCTCAGCAGAGAATGATACCATTGGTAACCCAGCAGCAAGAGATGGGAATGGTGATGATGAACAACAACGCATCAAACGTAGAAAATTGGATGCAAAGTTACCCATCGTGGACTTCTATGATGAATCCGCTGTGGCAAAGGCAAACACATACAAAAGTTTATATACATTGATAAATCCTCAAAATGAATTGGCAAATTTCGATATATCCGCCATACCTCAAGATATGCTCAATAGGATTATCATTACAGGTCTTGCCCAAGTGGATACGGCGAAACTCAATAGAGGTTTGAAGATTGTTGGTGGTAGATATTTGGACTTATATAAACGTCATGCAAAGAAAGAGGAAGAGAAAAAACTACTTCATGCTGAATTGCAACAAGAAGAGATCATAGCTAAGCAAGACGAAGTGGCAGATGCACAAAACCATGCCATAGTCAAGGCAGAGATTGTCTCCAATGATGAAGAATCTGGTGAGGAGGACGCTGATTCATATGACCCGCTCGCCACAGTCCAAGTTAAGGAAGAGAAACAGAAACAAAATCAAAAACAAAAACAGAACCACACCACCAGCGATAGTGATGAATTTGATTTTGAGATGGAATCTAAGAAGTTTGAGTTGCCCGTGCCTAGATTGTTAGACTCAAACGAGAAGCTCGATCAACTAAAGCTCATTGTTGACAACTTCATCGCCACATCATCGAAAGCACCAGATGTTTCCACTGATTCGGTAAAGGAAGTAATGAAGAAGGAACCTTCTCTGAATGGTAGCGCTGATGCTGCCACTGCTACTGTGGATGACGATGATGATGATGATGGATACAGCTTGGAACTCCAAAAAGTGGCCATTCCGAAATGGAACAAGAGCTCATGGATCAAAGTTTTATGTCGTTTAGCAACGAGGGGTACAATCCTCAATCCAGACATTAGCAATTACATTAGGGAGGCTATCTTCTCTTATTTCAAACAAGATATGAAAGCACACATTGACGGTGTCGTTGATTGGCTCAATGAAGAGTACTACTCAGCTTTCGTCGTGGAGAAAACACCTCTCACGGAGATTGCAAACTCACAATATCATAAATATACCGGCGAAGTTCTCGATTTCCTCATCCCATTCTTAGAACCATCAGATAGAAACATCTTCATCAGACTATTGAGCGAATTGCCCTATCTAGACTATGAGTTGATCGCAAGACTGAAATCCGTTTGTCGTGATCCAGTGCGTTTTAAGATAGGATTCCAGCCACTCTTATACTTGATCATGTTCAGACCTCCCATTTTTGATGCATGCATTCAGCTTCTTGTGGATATGTATAAAGAGGGTGTTGAGAGAAACAATGAACAGTTGAAATCGGAGTGTTTAGGGTACTTGAAAAAGTATAAGTCCGATGCAATTCCGCTAACGGAGAATTCAACTGCAAATAATACAAATGTATAATGTACAATTACTACTATATCAAATTAATTTTGATACACAAACATATTGAAAAAAACTTCCCATTTTCATGTTATAATAGCCCTTGCTTCTTCAATTGTTCAAACACTTTTCTACTCATGGCATTTCCTTCTTCATCTTCAACTTGCTCCGTATTATCAACGAAGTGTAGCTCGTCTCTAATCTTCTTCCTCATGCCTTCCAGTAGTTCCAAAACGGCCCGCTTCTCATTGAGATCGTTGAACAGTTCAAAATCTTGCGTCACGCCTAGTTTCTTCAACCCATCGATGTGCTTACTACCTCTGAAGTGCTTCTCATAGGCAGCACGACCTTGAAATCTCTCATTGCACAAATCACAATGAAATTCGTGCCCGAGACCCTTCAATTTCCAAAGCCAGAATGGCATTGGCCTTCCATCTGGTCCTATAGGAAGATTCAACGGATTGTATAACTTCTCATCAAACTCGTCCTCATCTTCATCATCGTTACCGTCGCCATCACCGTCGAGACCACCATTTCCAGCTTCGAGAAGTTCTTTAGCGTCGGTACCTGTTTCGTAACCAAAGAATAATGAAAGTGGCGCAACATCGGAAGAAATCTCTGGTTTATACTCTCTCTTCTCAAGTTCACGTTCACGAACTGTTAAGAGTTCAACACGAGCAAGTTCATTTATCGTCAGTTCCAGTTGCGGTGCTAGATATTTGGTTAGATGGTTAGCAATTGCGCACTCTTTTGAAAGTATTTCTTTTATCCTCTCATTCTTGTCTGCATTGATATGTTTCTTACCTGTGAGATGTGCATTGAAAACTGTATCCTTGGCAAATAACTTGTTACATTTCAAACAAAAAAGCTTTTCATGCTTGAATTCGAGTGCTGAATCAATATTCTTCACCATTGTGGCATCGTCTAAGGTTGTTAATGGATTTGCACGTCGGTAATAACTTTCCAAATATGATTGTAATGATGACAAATAAGAGATATAATCATCTGAAGCAATTTTCACATTACCATCTCTAGATTCTATGTTTTGTAGGAATGTTTTATAAGTTGGTATTTCATCAAGATCCATGGGCTTGTACCTCGGTAATGAGAGCCATTTGGTGTAGATATTCTTCACATCCAGCTGTGTTCCCTGACATTCAAGCGGAGTGAACAATTGGTTTAGCTTCAATTCACTTGCAAACTCACTAAGAATACTGTATTTAGGTTCATTTGCCAATTTCGCCTTCATTTTTTTCAAGGCTCTTTTAGGTTTCAATTGTAGAGCCAGCAAGTTCTCTGGATCTTCAAGTTCATTTATTTTGTGTTTTAATTCATCGTAATTGGCATTGCTTGAAAACATATTATATATGTCGTGGTCGTCTATGGAAACATCTTGTTCACTTGCCGTCTGTGCATCAGTTATTTCCTGCTGCGCATCTTCGCATAGTTGTATCAACTTACTAAAATCTCCATTTTCAAACTCTGGTTTTCTCAACAAGGACAAGTCTTGAAGTTTAGTGTCTTCATCTTGTAACATCCATAAAAGTGTTTGACGTTGCTTAAAGTACTTCTCGATAAGCTTTTTTACTTCATGTTCTTGTAACTTTGTCGTAGAGGCTGATATTAATTTATTGGATCCTAGAATGCCATGATCGAGCTTTCCATCTCGTGGTGTGTATATATTGGGGTTCGCCCGCAAACGTTTGACAATCGCAAGTTCAATAAACTCAAAATCTTCGGCAAGCTTCCGTTTCTGTTCCAGGGAGGTAAACATGTGCGCAGGTTCGGTTGGAAGTTGTTTAGTGTCAACAATCAAAAAAAAAACATGAAGATTATGCAGGAGAGAGAAGGAAGAGGAGCACTTGTTAAATTTCATATCAGCAACTTCATCGATGCGAATCATGCTTCATGTTCGCAAGGCTAACACTCCACCATACCTCTCTTTAGCATTGTAGTAGGGCATAACCTATCCTTCACAAGAGCTAACAGATTTTGAGGTATATAATGGTCACTGCTGTTCTATTTGTTAATCAGGCGACGCCAACTACGATCACTCAATTCCATGATCTCATAATGAACCAACTCCCAGAGACGCTTCCACCATGGGAATTCGAGTTAAGTATCTTCCTCAATAACAAGTTCAGCAGGCCTGCCAATGTGGACCCGAAACAGATTCCTAATCGATATCTGTATACTTTGCAGCTGACACATTTGAACGATGAGGAAAAGGGGAATAGAATGATCAGTATCATCAATAATAACAAGAGTGTAATCACCTGCGTTCCTAACTCTATGAACTTGATCAATGGTCTAGAGTCATTCACCACAAGTGGGAAAAATTACTATTATGAAAATGAGGAAGAGGATGAAAAGGAAGAGAAGGATGAAAAGGAAGAGAAGGAAGAAAAGGAAGAGATGGAAGAAAAGGAAGAGGGAATGAAAGAGAAATCAGAGTCTATAGTGCACAATGAGAATGATGGCGACTTTGACGGTGACGGTGACGGTGGCGTTGAAATGAAAACTGAACCAACATCGGCTGGCACGAATTCCACAGGCATTGTTGCCAATACAACAGCATCGGTGAACTCCGAATCCAAATCCGAATCTGTTTTAGCTAATGACACTACTCAAAAGGAGGAGGTTGCGGGTAAGCCAGTTGATTTAGACACTGACGTTGATTACGACCTCATCGTCTCCAAATCCGAATCTGACTCGCTCAATGATATGAGGAGACGTCGTAAACTTCTCAAACATATTCAGAGCGGCTGCTGCAACAACTTGAGTATTTCCACTAATGAAAACTTAGAATTTATGCTTGCCTCTAAACTACAAAGTTTGTGGACGCTTAAGCAAACTATAAGAGGACAAGGTGGTATGGGATATCTACTGAATGTCCAACTGGACGAAGATGAAATGACGCGACAGATGATGCTCAACCTCAGTGGCAGAAAGGATGATGATATTTCAAAGAAACGTACAACTATGGAAAAGTTTAGATTGCGCACGAGCAATTGTCTTTTGCATGGATCTTTTAAGGGATTTTTGATTGAGATTGAACATCTAGATGATGAAATGGAGAAATTGAGGATTGATAACGAAATGAAGGACATAACAGATACTGAACGTAAAAATAGACTGATTATCAGATTCAGTAGAAGCATCAACATGATTAAGTCATTAATAGCGACTTACAATTTCCCTGCTGGGAACTTGAACTTCAACGTGTTGAACGACTCAAAATTGGACCACATGAGTGATTTGTGTCAACAGTATTGTGATGCGTTACAGTTTTAACATCTGTAGGTCATTAAATGGTTTTCAATCTATAGAAATAAGAGAAGTCGTAAATACACTAAATAATATTGACATTAAATGCAGATAGAGTGTTAGAAAACACTTAGTAAAGAGAAGCCCTTTCCCTCTCAATTCGGATACGTACAGCCATTTTACTCTGCTCAAAACAGATATGTTTTTCCTCTTGCGAAAACTGCTTCGTTAGATTAACGCTACTAGTACTGCTCGAAGCTTGGGAATCTGCGGTGTCTGAGTAATATGGGTAATCTGTAGTATTGGAATTTGGATTGGTGCTTTCATCCAGATCCATGATCGATATTGAAGGCTTGCATTTCAGCTTGGGGTCATTTTTCAGAGGCGAGCTTGATGATTCTGGCAAGAAGGTCATCTTGGAGCGTTCAGACTTTAGGCTGCGATATGACTGAATAGTATTTTCACCTGTAAACTTCGTCAGTTTGTTTTTCAGTTCTCTTTCTTTGGCTTTGAGTGCAGCTCGATATATCCTTTGCACTTGAATGTGAAAGGCAAGCTTTTCCACGTAACGTCTTATAATATCTGCCCTGTCATCTTTGGAGAACTGTGGCTTTCGTGAGCTTGATCGACTTGGTTGATCATTGTGAATATCTCGATTCCCTGCCTCCTCGTCCGCATTCTCGTCAGCTTCCGTGTACCCTAGAGCGTCTTCATGGTCTGCTGTTATCACACTTTCCATATTGCTGTCAATCTCTTCAACGATTTCTCTTTTCTGCTTATTGATGATGCGCATGAGAATATTCACCTTAATTCGGTTATTTATTTTATGTTCACAAAAGATCCCCGACTTATTAACGAGCACATCAATATACGTCTCCACGGGATCTTCCGGTCTCAACACTAAGAAATGAAAATTGGTGGACTTCAAAGTCGGTATTGCCGTGTTTGAATCAGGCATCTGCGAAAGTATTAACAATGACCTGAACTTGTTCTTACTATAGTCGAACAGAATCCTGTATGGATCATTCAAAAGCTTATCCTTGAAGTACTCGACGTTGTAGACTCTGTCGAGCTTGGCATTGATTAAAGTTACGCGTCCACTCCCAGCACTCTTTTTTGAGCTAGCTGTAGTTCCACTGTCAAAGTAATCAAAGTCATATTGCTCAGTTTGTATGTTCATCTTCAGGAAAGGTTTGAGCTCGGCTATCTTGAATCTGTGAAACACGTAAGAGAGTGATTTCATTTGCAATACAACGCTATCTTCAAGTTCACCTTGCATGTAGTACGGAATATTGACCGCTCTCATTTTAGGCATATTCCCTCCGAGCTGAAACTGTATGAGTCCCTGCCTCTGTAGATCACTCGCATTGTCATTCTCTTGATCTTCGGTATCTGCCGCAGCACGGGATTTCGGAAACGAGATCAGTGTAAAGGGCGATAGCAAGTACCATATTAGCCCTAGCATCGCGGTTGTAAATGTAATTGCAGAGAACGCTGCTTGTATATGTCTGTGCGGTGTGTGCTGAGGGCGCTATCGGCTCTTCCAGAGCTTGAGAAGGACTCGTCAAAAGTTAGAGATCAAGGCTCCCTTAAGTACGAAAACACAAACAAAGACCTGAAGCGGAAATGGCGTGGTACGTGATGGTGATAATTCGCGGTGCACGGGTGGTTTTATTCCTTCAGTATCTGCTACTATTGTGAATCTTCTCCGCAGCCTTCTCAACGCGTTCGTTGATTGTTAGTTTTAGCATCTCTCCGCTGACAGCGTAATATTTGTGTGGAGAGCGGTGTCACACTGTATGTATAATGGTTACAGCCAGAATGGTTTAACGAACGCGAAAGAAAGTCGATGAATTGGTTGTATAAATTGTAACATCTCAGTAGATAGCCTGTACACTCATTACATCATATTTGTCACACTGCAAGGAGCCAAATACGACAATGAGTGATAATGTAAGGCGATGTAAGTTTGCCAAAAAAAATCCGAGGAATCAAGCGCTTTGAAGCATAAACGTAAGGTATGTTGCAGGCTGCATCGAATACGGTGGCCTGTAGATGTAAATGCCATGGTTCCAATTACATTTACTTGCCACTTTCAACATTCAGGCCTTCGACGAGGTCCGAGGATGTCGAGTTTTTTTAACATATTTTGCGATGAATTAGACACTAGTAACTTTGAAAAAAACAAATTGTTCCGATACCATGAAGACTGGTGTTGACCAGTGCATTGTTGGCAGCTTCACTAATCTTATAATTTGTCGACCTTTTTGAGATTTTCCTTGAAAGAGGCAAAACTACGATGGTATTACTCTCAGTACGTTTTCAACATAGTGGTTCAGTCGGTTGATGCGCTATATCTCCCAGCGGAACATTAGAGACTTCATCCTAAGAAATAGTTTTGTGATATAGTGAAGCTTCGTATCGGCGACGTTTTCATTTGCCGTCAGATTGTGATAAAACACTGTGCTGAGATATAACTGTGCTAGGCCGGCTACTTTTTTATGTGTTTGTGAAAATGGCTAGCTGGATTATCGATTGAGCCATTAATTACAGTATAGGAGGTATAGAGTAAGATTCGTCTTGGAGACACGTGTAGAGGTACGCCTTTACTCTTATATAGGAGAGCGCCTGGCGTTATATCGCAATCTCCAAAGAGCAGTTGCTGTCAACACCACGAATGCACAGTATACTTTTAGTCAGCAATGATGTAAGAACACAATGGGAAAATATGAAGTCAAGAGCTCATATTGGCTGTAGCCAATCTATGCTAAGTAGCTACAGGCTTACAAAAGAAGTGAAGGACTTTAGATTTTTATATTACTTTTTCAGATTCAAAAAAATTGGTTTATTCATATAGTTCCGTTACACCTAATCATGAAAAAGAATTTGATATCGATCTCAGTTGAAGAAGATGAAAGCATTTCATAAAAAGTCCAAACTATTTTTATGCTAGAAAAAAAAAATTTGATTGTTTAATTCCCGGCTATAGAGATCTAGCAATTTTACAAACATGTAATTTGGGTGGTTAGTGTAGTGGTTAGCATACCAGCCTTCCAAGCTGGTGACATGGGTTCGAATCCCGTACCTCTCAACTTCCAAATTGCGCATTAATTTTTCAACTAATTTTTTTTATGACATCAGAATCCACGTTCCCCCGAGTTCCTCAAGCGCGCCGCCCAGTACAATACGAAATAGAGTTAGTACGCATTCTTCTAAATGCTTTGGCAACGGGTGATTCCAAGAAGAGAGGCGTAGGCATTGCTTGAAGTGAAAGAATATTTCAAATTAGCCCAAAAGAGCGGATATAGTAGACGTGTTGCTGAGAGCTTTTCCATCAACTCGCAACGGGTTCTTATTCCACTTGGAGGGAATGATACTTCCTCCTTCAAATCATATCAGCCCCATGCTAAGCCGACTTGCAATTTGAGGCGTTGAACGTAGAAGCTATATTCTATGTCCGAGATGACGGAGATAAGTACAGATGTGTAAATACCGACCTGGCACCAATGGCTTTTTAACCACAAACCAAGAATATAGAGCTGTATTCACGCTTATCCGACTAAGTGGTAAAGCAGAGCCACGAAGTCAAAAGAAATATGTGCGTTGATGTGTGGTCCTACATCAACATAAATATTCAAGTATTGTGGGCTTGAAATGAAGAATGTGGAATCGGAAATAGGCACTATTAATAAAAATGTAGTTGATAAATAGGTCTAAGTGAGCTTCCGGAATTAATAACCCTATCAATAGTTTGCATTCTCCGCTAGCAATACTTATCAGCAGAGACCCTAAGCTAAATATAGCCCACCTCTTCAGACGTCTTACTAATTTCATCTAACTTGATTTAAAAGCTATCCCGTCCATGATGTTAAGCCTGTACCGTAATGGTGTAGACGCACGGAGACCAAGAAAGTAAGGCAACTATCAACCATAAGCACCAAAAATGGATATTTTCACAGAGTACGCATCTGCTCTCCCTAAGGAAGTCAAGACCAAGGTAGCTGAGCTCACTTCTTCTTTACCTATCACAAGGTCAATTCCAACGACCATTGCGCAAAATTACGAAACCATCACTTCGATTTTACATTCCGTATCGGAAAGACAAGCGTCAGCTGTTTCAGCTCTCTTCATTGTCACAGATTCTGAATCTTCTATATCATTGCTCGATGACATACTGCAAGCACAAGCAACAATCAATTTCTATGACGTTCTTGAGCAAGCAGCTACAGAAACAAACTCGGCTACTAGGGCAAGCTTGATGACACAGGCGGCTGAAGCTTCGGAGATCATGCTTAAGATGTTTGATGAGAATGCATATTATAGCGGTAACTATCCGTCATTAGGGGGAAACACTGCATTATTGGTAGTTTTTTCCCTCTTTTTGTCGTTGCAGGTAGCATCGGGTGTTTTCTATCATCAATGGTGGTTTCTCACTTGCTGGTCCTGTGGCTTGCTTTTCGAAATTCTTGGCTATGCAGGAAGGATGTGGTCTTCACAAAATATTATGAGCTATAGCGCATTTATAATGCAATTGGTTTGCTTGACATTAGCTCCTTGTTTTCTAATGGCCGGCATCTATTACATTATTGCTCAATTGGCCGTGATATATGGTAGCCAATTCTCTACTTTAGGACCAATGCAGTATTCCCTGCTTTTTATTGTATGTGATTTCATTTCAATACTCTTACAGGCTGCCGGTGGTGGTCTCTCAACCGGGAATGGCACAACAGGACCACATATAATGATTGGAGGGTTAGCATTTCAAGTGTTCACCATTGCTCTTTTCCAGTACTTTTGGTACTCCTTTCTCTTTCGTATTTACGAGAGTTACAAAACACACGGGGAAGCCGAATTTAATCCAGAGTTTGCCCATATAAGAAAGAGAAACCTTCTACTCCCTTTCATGTGTGTTGTTTCGTTTGCGGTAGCACTAATATTTGTTCGCTCAATCTACAGATTGATTGAACTTTCAGTTGGTTGGTCTTCCAAGCTAGCCGTTGATGAAATATACTTTATGATTTTGGAAGCACTCATGGTTTCACTTGCTTCATGTGCAATGTCCATATTATCTCCAGGTTTTGCTTACGGGAAAGACTCCCACATTTACATTGACAAGTCTTTAAAAACAACGTTAAAGAGCTTTGGCAAGAAAGAGGAGAAGAACCTAGGTCCAAAAAGCCCATTAAATGACGGTTCTGTTAATTATTTCAGTTCTGATGATGAAAGCCAAGGTGGGAGCTCCAGACACCTTTTCCGTGAAGAGGTATGATGCCAGTGATTTTATTTTTCACCATCTCTTTTGTGCTGAAATGTTTCCTTAGGAAGAAACTTTTTTTTTAAAGCTTCAATGAGAAGAACCGTAGTAAGTTTTTACTCTCCTAACAGGGAAAGCAACCTTGTAGAGCTTATTATTTTGACCGTTCTGAGATGATACAGTCAAGTTTTTTAGATGGCTACATTCAGTTAGCTAAAAAAAATGTTAGCCAGTTCCAAAAGTAGTCAGTACGTTTCTCATGGTAACTGGTACATTTTTTTAAGGTGCGTAATTTCTTAACTATGGACCAGAATGTACTGACATAGTGAAAAGTGTACTGGCTTCCACTGAAGACATACTCGCAATCGCGAGAATGTACTGGGGACTTTGTTAGTTAATTCAATGTGGCCATCTAAATAAATCGACTGTGAATTTCTAGGTTAAGTGTTAATTAGTTGGTAAATAGAAAAGCAATAGATAAATAAAAGATGATACTTAACGAATAACAGCACGTAGCAGTAGTGATAACAGATCAGAGGCCCATTTGAGCTCTAAGTTCGGCAACTTGTCTCTTCAACAATTCATTCTCTTGAATAAGGCCTTCACATTTGTTCTCTAGCTGCGCCATTCTCTCCATTTTTCTAGCTCTTGATCTTCTGGCAGCCTCAGTGTTTCTAGCACGCTTCTGAGAAGCGGTATCTTCACCCTTTGCAATGACTGGTGGCAGAGGGTTGGATCTCTGCTTCCGAGTGTAAGGAGTACATCCCAACTTGTCCTTCTTGTTGGAAGAGGAAGAGTCGGAGTTGGATGATTCGAGGCCAGCGACAGAGTAAGATCTCTTGTTAGAAGATGGAGATGGTGCAAATGCAATAGAGGAGACAGGAACAGTGGAGTGAGCACGTTGCTCGATTTCAAAGGTCTTGAAGATGTCATCGGCAACGTCACCATTGTCAACAGGTTCAGACTTGACAGTGACGACAGGTTCAACAAAGTCAAACATGCCCTTCAATTCAGCATCAATTTCATCAGTGGAAGAACTATCAACAGAGAGTAATGGATCTTCAGGGTGCTTGAAAACAGAATCAAAGATGTCACCATCAATGAGAAAAGCATCAGCAACGGGCTCGTCAGCGTGAGCGACTGGAGAATGAGATAACATCAAGTTCAAGTCAAGGTTCTCCAAAAGCAAGTCATTATTGTCGAGCTTTGGAGCTTCTTGAAGAGATGCTTGAGGGAAAGCATTGGCATTAACGGTAGCATGTGCAGGTGCGCGTGCACTGAAAGTGGTGAAAAGTGGTTCACTTAATAAGGTATTGGACAACATTGTATTTGTAATAGCGATATGGGGTTTGATAGACTTAATGATTGTAATAGTAGTTATATTTTTTGTAATAGTATAGTAGTGGTTAACGGTACGTCATGATGACTTTAGACTTTAATTAATTTCACGGAAACATTGTGGAAATGATATGATAATTATTATTCTTTCTTTATGAAGGGATAATATTCTTGTTATTTTTTATTTTATTTGTAAACTTGACTTTGTGTTATTTAAGGGAGTAGATTCAGCTGGGGCTTTAAGCAGACATTTTTGGTAATCGTGAAATAGTAGTGGGAGCACGGAAGATAACCAAAGGTTGTATGTATGTAGATAAAGCGGGGGGAAAGTTAAGTGGTAGGGAGTAGCTGTAGTCTTGTAAAGTCGTTGTCGAAAGAGGATTCTTAGAGGTAGGTGTTCTTCCCCCCCCTCAACCGTTCCAAATCAGTCACCGCAGTTTTTCAGGACTGGCTGCTAGGCGCCTTTTGTACTTTCGCCCGCGCGTGACTAATTTTCAGCCCAGCGAGGCAAACGGCGAATTGCGTCTGTGCGCGCAATTACCAAAATTGCCTCTTTCGGTTAGCCGCGCTGCGGGCAACTCGGTGTGCGCGCTGATTGGCCGATCAAACACGCCGGTATCGGTATCGCGGGTCGGGGTTTGCCGTTTGCCGTTTGCAGCTAGAATTTAATAAAAAAATAAGGGTAATGGCACGTGACCGAGAGGGCTTGCACAACCCTTAGAGCAGACGCGTCGATAGGGGCTGAATCTCCCAATGAGGAAAGAGTCAGGGCTAGTTGGAGTACTACATGAAAATTAAAAATTTATTCAGTTTGAAAGTGTTAGGTTCTTCACTGAAACTGTAACTGTAACTGCAACTGAAACAAAGGAGGTCTTTCGCAACAACAACAATGCCAGCAAATACCCAGCCAAAGAAGAAAATGTCATTGAAAGTCAAGGCACAAGCCAGCGCGGCAAAGAAGCCGGTAAAGGATGTTGAAGAGAGCAGGAAGAGAGTAAGAGAGGAAGACGAAGAGGACGCAAAGCCAGCAGAATCAGACTTAGGAGCAGAAGAAGTGGAGCAAGAAGACGAATTCTCAGATGCTGCATTAGCAGCTGCTGAATCTGACTCTTCCGCATCTGCATCTGAGTCCGAGTCCGAGGCTGAAGCTGAAGCTGAAGACTCTGGCTCCGATGATATCCCAAAGCCACTGAAGAAGGCCAAAGTTTCCAAGAAGGAAGAGTCTGAAAAGTTTGCCAATGCAATGAACGCCCTTTTAGATACCCGTCTTAAGGCATACGACAGAAAGGATCCAATTCTTGCTCGTTCTAAACGAGAACTGAAGAAATTTGAAGACGATAAGTTGGAACAAAAGGCTAAGCGTCTCTTACTCGCTGAGAAGAAGAAGAAACTCACTGCCAACCGCGTGAAAGATCTCTTGCCAACCGATGAGACTATTGCTCGTCAAGTGCTACAACATGAGAGACAGCTCAAGAAGACTGCACAGAGAGGTGTCATCAAATTGTTCAACGCTATCTTAATGACGCAAACTAGTACCGAGGCAGAAATGAGCAATGAGTCAGGACTTGGCCAAACTAAGAAGAAGGAACTTGTCAATGAGCTCAGTAAGGAAAAGTTCCTCTCGTTGGTGCAAAATGCCAAATAAGGATTTCTCTCTCTATATACACGTGTAAACTATTTAATCGATCTCATTTCATAATTTGTCATGTCACTATTACAATTTATTAATGACATCACTGACAGCTCCTCTGCTGGCCTTCCACTCGGCATTGATCTTACCCCATGGAATTTTAGAGAAAATTCTCTTCTTGTCGGTGATTCCTTCTGCCTCCATCAACGCAACAACCTTCGCCTTGATTTCTTCCTCGCTAGCTACAGGCAACGCCTTGATGTACTTGGAGATGATTGCAGCTTCATCGAGTTCTTTCTGTGCGAGTTCTTTGAATCTTTCAGGTTGTTCAGGCTTCAAATATTCTGAAGCGGTTTCATTCCTCTGCTTGATGAGTTTGTTCAAGTGGTCAAAGATCTTGAATTCGTCGATAGCAGATCCATGATTCTCGATCTCCAAGTTCTTCATCTCGCTCATAACGCCTCTGATGGTGTTTTTCTCAATGGCTGGTAACTTGTTACGTATGCATGCTTTGAGATCGTTACGAAGTGCCACAAGCACAGAATCATAGGTTGCGCCGGCGGTGCTAGCAACGTTGGCAGTGCTGTTGTATCTGAGGAAGCGGGTTGGGGCAATGAGCGAACGTCTGAACATCTGGCTTTGTAGTTGTACTGGACAGCTGTATATGTACCAACGCCAGAACGCCAGAACCCAAGCCAGCCAGTGCTCATTCCCGTCTCCCGTCTCCCGTCTTCCGTCTTTTGTGTCGCCGAGTCCCGTTTCCTGACTCCCGATTCCCGATTCCGACAGCTTGTTTCTGGAAAATAAATAAAATAATTCCACACCTTCTCGGTTGCAGCGAAAGCGCATCGAAGTTTCTCGCCGACCCACCCCACCGAGTCTTATAACTCCTATAGAAGACGTGCCGCATTTCAGGGCTGACAATCGGACAGGTGTCGGAACCAATAACGCAATTGGCTCTCGTTATACAACACCAAACAGATATTCTCCATCACACACAGAGTCTCCAATTGAACGAGAATCTCTATCTTACCTAACAACCGTCGCAAACAGCAATATCAATCGCAGAAGCAACACATTGCTCGCATTCAATTACGGACCCCCCAATAGTCGGCACATCGATCCCCGCCTGAATCAACTAAAAGAAAAAACACATCAATATGTCAGGTACACTCCGTGGCCGACGTAATGGTTCTTTGGGATATGATTTCCGATTTGACTACGATTTCACCGATTATAGCGAAGATTTCTCATATGCCCACCAAAGTACGGATACTGGTAATGTCCAAGCATCGAACAGAAGGGAAAGAGGCAGAAAGAGTTCTTTGCAAAGAAGAGACAAATATGTGCCTCTAAGCATTGCAATTGTCATCAAGCGTCTCTTTTCGAGAGACAACAACAATAACGATGACGCAGTTATTCACTTCATTTACACTTGGAGTGGTCGAAATTCAATATTAGCGCAAATATTGCTCAAGCTTGGTATCATCAGAGAACGAAGTTTGGATGCCATTGAAGGACCAGGAAATCTATTGCGATTGAAATCGAAAAGATTAAGCACTGTGACCAAGCCTCGTCGCCGCAAGTCTAAAATTCCAATGAAGAAGACACCATCAGCCGAAGATACTTTTCAGAAAGAGAAGAGCGAGAATAGAATGAAAAGAGAACGCATCGCACAACACATCAGGCGACTAGATAAAAGTTCAATTCAATATAAAGTTCTATCACAAGATAAAAAACAACTACGACGAATCCACAAGAGTGAACTCTCCAAACATATCCTCCCATCTCAAACTCCCGTAAAGAAGTTAACTTTAGAGGAGAACCCCGACGGTATCTGGATGTTGATCCATGGCCTCGTGTTTGACATCTCAAATGTTTTAGATAATCACCCAGGTGGAGTGGAATGTTTACTCGATTGTACGGGCGTTGACGCAACCAGAGTCTTTGATGATGTTTGCCACTCTGATATAGCTTGGGAAATGCTACAAAACTCCTGTGTTGGCGTTATGGAGGAGATAATATCTTCAGATGATGAGGATGAGAAGGAGTACGCTAAAAAGCAGAGTCAGAGTTCAACAGAACCAGATGAGTCTCACTCTCCTTCCCACACTGAAAGTGAAACACATCTCACAGAAGCTGAGAATGAAGATACTCGTAAAGATAATCATCAGCTCATTTGGAGTGATATCGCCTTAGAGTACCTGGTATTTTTCTTTTTCTCACTCTTTGGTCTTTTGTGTTTTGTGTCCATTCAAAGGCGGAAATGGAATGAGATGGAAGACGGCCAATGGTGAGCTCTGCCTCCCCCTACTTCACTACTGCAAAAGAATGTACTGATAAATAAAGGAGATAGAATATAGAAAGAATATAGAGGGAATGCACAACGAGGAATATGCTGTACTGAACCATAATATTGATGTCATCATCCTGACGTTGGTAGACCGGTATAAACCTTGAAGGAGTCGTATATCAACCATTGACAACCAGTTAAAGTACCGATCATGAGGATTCTCACAGGTAAACCGTTCCACAAGCCAGCAAATCCAATTTGTTTGTAGATTCTCGAGACGGCTTGTCCTATCGATTCACCAGGTCTAGTATCATTGTTAATCTTGGAAACGAGAACATCAGCCGGATGAGAAGCAGTTGCACAGAATATACCGGCAATGTAACCACCGAGGAAAGAGACTCCTGTTTGTTGTAACGGAGAATATTGTTCTTTTGGCTTGGATAATCTTGCATAGATCATTTCGACAATCTTCTCGTATGTCGTGAACTTGACCATGGTGTATGGAATCTGTCTGAACCATAATGGCACGAGACCCGAATATAAGTGTTTAGTGAGGCCAATAATCTGCTTTGGAGGAATTGTAGTCTGATATTTGACCTTCATAGCCTCAAATGGACAAAGAAACAGATCTGCAATGAACTCAGCACTCGCCGAAGCAGCCAAGTAGACAAATACATTGGAATTACCGACTAAGTCGGAGTATCTCTTCTTGAAGAATTCATAACCACCATATTTGAAAGCACCTTGTAAACCGTACCCCACGAAAGTAGGCGCAAAACCAGTAAAGATCTTATGTAAACCTTCTGTCTTGATAATGGTTTTGATACCGGCCCAATTGCCCGGGTACAAGTTCTTATCAACTTGTAAACGACATTTGACTAAATCTAATGGTAGCACCGAAGAGTGGGTAGGTGCACAAGCGAGAAACCCACCAATGGCACAAGTTTGAAAGTATTGAGGAGTGTAGAGGGGAATCTTAGTGTCAACGGAAGCCATTGTCAGAAGATGGTGAAGGGAAACGTCAATTCAGCCACTCAGCAGTAAGTTTAAGGGCCCGTTAAAGAGATCAGACAATAGTAAAGAGTAAAGAGCACCCACCCCTCTATTTAAAGAGTTCAGGAGCGGCACCGTTGATAAGGCCCAATAAAAAAGCGCACCTCCGTGTCTTCCGTTACCGACGTGCATCGCAAACGAGAAGAAACCCGAGCAATAAAGGACAAGTACCAAGCACACCAATACATCGAATGACAGTCAATGCTTTTGCTGTACGTCTACTGAGAGTTGATACTGATATCGCTGGGAGCGCAAGTCATTGTCCACTGCTTCTGCAGAACGAAAACGGGCCTTGTTTTGTGATAGCACTCGTTAATGCGCTTCTTTTACGCTCGGAACGGAGATATGAAGTGGAGACGGACAATTCCACGATACATCTCTTCAAAACAACTTTGATAGAACTGGCATCTTCTAAACCTTCCAGACAGGTGTCGATCGAAGCCATTTACTCATTTCTCGTTGAATGTATTATGGAGGCTCCACAAAATCATCAATCTCAAGCCTCCGCCGAGTCCGAGGCTAATACCGAAATATTGAACATTCTTCCACTATTGAACAATGGGTTGCAAATCAATCCCGCTTTCGACACCATCACCGTCAGTGATTTTGATTCACATACTTTACCAATTAATGCCATCTTGGCTGGTTTGCGAGTGGAATTGTATCATGGGTTTCTAATGCCGCAATCATTGCTCGCTCTACTGAAGGAAAGGGAAATCAAGCCAACGTTTAACACTTGCCAGGACTATCTAGTCGCACACCTTGAGGATTCGATTCCTGATTCCATTTCAGAGCAGATAAAGACATTTCTGACACTTAATAGCACAGAATTCACCAGCGAAGGGCATGCCACTTTGATGAATGATGTACCAGAAGACGTTATATTTATATTATTTCGAAATGATCATTACAACACTTGCATCAAGCATAACGGAAGAATACATTTACTTGTGACAGACATTGGATATTTATCCCAACAAGACATTGTCTGGACTGAACTTTCAGTAGCTGATGGTGGAAACTATTTCAATGCAATGTTTGAGGTATCAAAAATAGGCCCTAATTCTCAACCTTCCAAAGTCAAGGATTATGAATTAGACCAGCAGGATGCGTCAGATATGCTTCTTGCTCAACAACTACAATCCCAAGAGGACGAACTTATTTCCAGATCTTTGCAGAAGAAAGAACAAAGAAGTTCTCAACCCCCAGGGCGAAAATCCATACCACAAACTGCAGCTCTAAAGCCCGCTACGAAGTCTACGAAGGTACAGACTAGGCGAACCCCCCAAGCTAAAGACAAATCTTCGTGCACGATTACATAAGATTTGTATAGTAAGATGAATATGCCGATGAAAGAGCTGTACAGGATTCCTACAAGTTAAGAAGGAAGATTTTGATTCTAGCAAGACTTGAAGATACAAGCTCTGAACATCCTCAAATACAAATGAACCACTAACTGCAATGCTATGAATCTACCAGATAAGCTTACAGAAGGAGGTTTGCCAAAATTGATGTAGTTATAGGGCAATTCTTTTTATCTAGAAGGTATACACATGTCGCCCCTAAAAGTTGATACCTTGGATAATGATACAATACTATTGATTTATCCACTTTCTACTATATCACACGAATGTATTCACCCATTCCTCCAGTAGCCAGTAAACTTCTAATGGGAACTGAATCATAGATGCACGCTGCCATCATGGTGTAAGAGGAAATTTACAGACTCAATAGGAACAAACAAATGAACTGGCCAAAAACAACCTTCTTAAGTAATAAGGTAGACTCAAAAAGAGTTGAACTATACAACACTGATTCCAAGGGCTATATCAAACTGTCTCCCCAATCAAAGTTTGCCCCAGTGTTGTTCTTTGTAGTTATTTTACTAGTTTCAAAGGCATTCCACTCATCATCATCGGCAACAACCGCTTTGCTTTTGGTTGCCACCATCGGTTTCATCACCTCAAAACTACCCAACCCTCCTGTAGTGGTATCAGTTGGTCCGGAATCCCTCAGAGACACAGGAGTAGAAGGTTTAGTCTTGTTAGTCGGTTGCATCACTCCAAAAGTACCAGCTGAAGACCAATCAATAGTTGCATTTGCTTGGGCGGAAGAACCAGGAACATGGGTATGTGGCGTGTTTGTTTGTCCAAAGGAGAGTTGTGGCATGCTCATTGGATCTTTTGGTGATGGCTTCGTGCCCAGTTGAAGTGGTTTGATTTTCGGTTTAGGAGTCATCACACTAGTAACTTGATTTGATGATCTCGCTATTGGTGTTTGAATAGTTGCCGGTGAGCTCAATTGTTTTGTCGGAACTGAATTTGAATTGACCGGGACCACATTGCCAAAGGTGTTGGATTGTGATAGTACCGGTGTTCCTTTGGATATTGGAATTTCGCATGTAACGTGCGAGTTGAGCTCCTCCTTCAAATATGTTTCGATTCTAGTCCATGTACTAAACACTTGGTTCAGATCTTGGCGATTAGAGATATACTTTGCTATCTTCCAGACATTGAATCCTAGTTCCATGATAATATCGTACAATTCCTTCTCGCTTCCTGCGATGTTGAACGATTTGTTGGTTGATTTGTTGAGCTTTTCAAAGATACAAATGTAGAGTTGAAGAATATTATTGGTAAACTTAGTGTTTGAATAAATTGTAGGCGAGGTGTTGTAGATCAATGGCAAAAGAGTATCAACAATGGAGTGGTAATCAAGATTCTTATTATCTAAATCGGACACCATAGTTATGAAAGTAGAAACAGCTAGGTTCTTAACCTTAAGAGATGTAGTTGTGGAATAGAGAGAGGATAATTTCGGTAAGATGTTTGTTTTGATAGTGGTGTATTGTTGGAATTGTAATATTGTCTTCACGTAAGTTAAAGTGAGTTCTTGAACAATCATTGAGTTGTCATCACTAACACATTTTTCAAACAAATCAAGTGAAAAGCGCTGGAAGAGTTCGTTGCTCGAGTTATTGGTTGTTGAAGCATTCAAACAGCTCTGAATAATCGAGAGGTTTTTTAAAAGTAGTATCTTGAAGCTGTCAAATGGAATCTTTTTCAAAATGGTTTGAATGAATGGGAAAACACGGTCAGCAAATGTGAGCTGTGATAAGTTTTGAGAGAGTAGAATCAAATTTTCACTGCAGTCCACTATTAATTCCTCATCTTCAGAAGTGGGTTTAGTGTTTTTTTTGTATTGGTTCAAATCCACCGACTTTACCAAAATTGGTATGAATTTGTTCATGAGGAGTGGTTTTGGAAACTTACCAATTTCGCTCTTTAGAGCTTTGAGAAAGTTGAGTTTCTCATGCAAGGAGTACGTTGGGTATTCATCGAGATAATTTAACATCTTGATTAGCTCGTTGTTAAACATTCGTGAATCAATCAGATCATTGACTGTAAGCTTCTGCTTGAGCTGTATGACGTCCGTGTTAGATTCTTGTGTCTCCATCAAGACATCGACAAAGGTAGAATAAAAGTTATCCGGAATACGCTCGAAAGTTGGGTGTTTGACTCCATTATTTTTAGAGCTTTCCAAGGTAGTATTCAGCCTCTTCAATTGTCTTTCATAATCGGCTATACTAGAGCTTGCCGGACACTTTATGAGCATCTCCTTATCGTTAAACAAAAAGTATACTATGCAGCAGATAGAGAAGAGGTCATCAATGTAATCAACATTGTGCTTTGAGAGAAGGTTGGGACTTGTGAACCTAAAATCGATACTCAAGAAGGGTGGCATTCGGGAACCTAGGGGGTCAATCATCTTGTCTTTGATTATACCGTTGGTTATATTTTCAAGAAATGTCAGTCCAGCAATTTTCCAATCGTAATTTTCGGTGACGAGGATGGATGATGGGTTCATATTAAGATCAACGCTGCTAACGCTCTCATGTAAAAATTTCAATCCATTACATACTTGCAAAAGTCCTTTCGTGATCATGATTTCATCTAGATCGTTTCCTCCAATACTGTATAGATCACCAATAACGTACTCAGTGACAAAGAGAATACGGCTTTTGTGGTCTTCCAATGGCTCAATCACAGTGAGGAAGTTCGGATGTTTGAATTTGGATTGATTGCCAATGAACAGTCTGATGTTTTCTAGAATATCATTCAAAACTAGTTGTTTGTTGCTCTTGTTTATTATACCGGAGTTAAGTAACTGTTGTTCCCAATCCTTTTTCGAAAATTGCCAGACTGAGTATGCCTTCTTCGTTGTTTTGTGCTTGGCAGGATAGACCGCCCAACAACCGTTGTTCACAAAAAGTGGATTGGA
>JAMYHI010000419.1:0-15938 GCA_025531525.1 Pichia sp. P7020A | reverse complement strand
GATGATGGACTGATTAGGTTGTACAAGGCCAACTATGCAAACAAGTTCCAATGCATGAGCGTCATCAGCACTGAGGGGAATACCAAATGAAATGTGAAATATGTGCACACGTATTGTAGTAGTAATAATTTATTAACCTGTTTTACACACTCACTCAAAATACACGCATTAAAGATTTGTCCAGAAATCCACATTTCTATTTCTTTAAGATGGTGATGACATCCTCATCCTGCAATTTATGAGACAATCCAACGTATTGGTTCTGATGTTTCACACTGGTACCGAAAACCAAAGCAGATTTGAAGTCATCAACTAAAGATTTGTGGATCTTCATACAGAACTCTTCAACGGTACATCTATCACCCTTCAACACAACAGGATCTGAGAAATCCGGCAAACGTCCCTTAGGCTTCGTATAGACACGCACAAGGTTCAATCTGTCCCACATCAGTTCGAGAAGTTCATCCAAATTCCATTCCTGCCCACTTGAAATCGGAACCGCATTAGGAATACGGTATAATAATTCAAGCTCTTCGATGGAGAATGAATCAATCTTGTTTAGAACGTAGATGGCTGGAATGTACTTTCTGTTATGTTCCTCAAGAACATCAATCAAGTCATCAACTGTGGCATCTTGACGAAATGACACTTCACAAGAGTTGATTCTATATTCATTCAAAACGGCCTTGACTTGATCCTCATCGATCTTCGTAAGTGCAACAGTCGATGTGATACTGATACCACCCTTCTCCTTCTTCTTGATCGTAATATCTGGAGGAGTCTTGTTCAATCTTATACCAAAACCTTCTAATTCGTGTTCAATAATTTGTTTATGACGGAGTGGCTTGTTAACGTCCAATACAATGAAAATCAAATCACAAGATCTAGCAACGGCAATGACTTGTCTACCTCTACCTCTACCATCCTTAGCACCTTCAATAATACCTGGTAAATCCAACATTTGAATCTTGGCACCTCTATATTTGATAACACCAGGAACAGTAGTTAAAGTGGTAAACTCATATGCTGCAACTTCAGATGTAGTACCAGTGAGTTTAGTCAATAGAGTAGATTTACCAACAGAAGGAAATCCCACAAATCCAATAGAAGCAGCACCACTCTTCTTCACATCAAATCCCATACCACCTCCACTTCCACTTCCAGCAGCTGCATCCTTAAGTAAATCAGCTCTGAGCTTGGCTAATTTGGCCTTAAGCATACCGAGATGCTTCTCGGTAGCCTTGTTCTTCTGGGTTTTCGCCATTTCATCCTCGATGGACTTGATTTTCTCAACAGTCGTCATTCTGAATATCTATTAAACGCCGATGCTGTCCCTGTTGATATGGTGGTGTCCTACATCCCACCAGCTGCTCGTCCCGTCAAGAAGAAACACTCTTTCAACATTATCGACGAAAGTGAAAAATTTGAACTCCAGCACGCAAGACGGAAACTCGCATTCTCGATCCCACTCTCGACAAGGACTAGAGCTGCCGACTACACAACTGCAACACGTATTGCTTACGTTAATCCCAGAATTAATGCAAGCACCAGTCTAGCACGAAGACACAGACGGCCCAATTACACTCTATAGTGTAGCAGCATTATACAGATATGTCTAAGGCCAACAAAATGGACAGGGATCCAGAGACAGATGCAGAACTGGATACCCTTTTGGAGAAAGTCCAACGACTACAATCCACAGTTACAACATTGGCTAACATAGGCCAGCTTTCAAAACTATTGGACGATATAGCTACTACACAGAATGGATTGGACACAGCCTTAGAGAATTACGTGTCAAGAAGCACTTTCCAACATCACTCTAATATTAGATCATTAGAGATTTCTCGAGTGGAATTATCTTCAACGTTAAATCATTCAAGAAATCTCAAATCAATCATGGAGAATGCAAACGACTTGAGTTATAAAATAACAGAGAATGTGCGCGTATTGGATGCGGAGAAAGTACAATTGATCCAAGTGAAGGAGCACGTGGACAACGTGAAAACGCTAAAGGCAGAATTATCCACCGCAAATGAAGCTATTTTGAGGAAAGATTGGTTAAGTGCTGCTAAATCCATCTCTATCATACGAAAGTTACCGGAAGGAATTATCAATGATGAATTCGTTGAGTTTAAAGTGCCAACTAGCAACATAGAAGATCTACCAAGCGATTTGTTGTCACGTTGGATCGCTGATCTCGAGAAAGTATTCACGGAAGAGTTTAATGATGCAGCCGCTAATAAAGATGTCACTAAACTTACATACTTTTTCCAGTTGTTTCCACTGATTGGCAAGGACAATGTTGGTTTGAAATGTTATTCCAGATTCATTTGCGGTATCATCAGTGAACAATCGAGATCTATTATCAGGAAGTTTCAAAATACTCAATCAAAACCAGAGTTTTATGCACAGTTACTATTCACTCTATATCAGACGATTTCAGGTATCATAAGTCAACATTCGCCTGTAATCAAGACGTGCTACGGAAAGCAAGTCGTTAATTCAATATTGAGAGATATACAAAATGAATGTGACCTACAAAGTAATTTGATTTATGAAACGTATTGCGACTACAAGCAACTGGACAGATTACTTGAAGATATCAAGCAGTATGACTATCCTGTTTTGATTAGAGAAATATACAAGAACGCCACAGAGAGTGAGTCAGAAGATGAGGACGAGCACGAAGAGGAAGATGACGCCGTTGAACTACTAGAGGTGTCCCAAGTTACTGATGAGCTCTCAGCAATGATGAGCCATTGGTCGATGTACTCTAGGTTTTTTGTTGTTGTCTGGAATAGCAATCTTGAGAATGGACACTCTGATAATCCCTTACTACCAACTCCTTTGTTACTCTCGTCTTTTGGAGTGAAGGTAGAGAGCAAGGTCGTAAGTCAATTTGATACTTGCTGCACATTCATTATTAGAAGGACATTGGAGAAGGCATGTACGATGGAAACGCTTGGAAATATGACTTCACAGTTCTCAGTGTGCTTGAAGTTCTTAACCTCTGTTTTCAAGAAGATTGAACACTCTACCACCCATTCACTCTACACATTGATTCCAGAGGATCCAACGATTTCTTCTCTGGCAGACGATATCATCATTGTTTTGAATACAATCATATCTGAGGTGTTGGCTACAGGTGAGCTCTCATCCATCAAAAATATGGTGTCGAACATAAAGCGGATTTTGATGAACGACTTCTTCAATATTATTCAGCAAAAATTTAAGTCATTGAATTTGAAATCCACCTCAAACCTATTAAGTAAAGAGACTATTCAAAAAATTCATCAACAGCAGAACCCACTTGCAGAGAAGTCATCATATGGATTACATACAGGTAGCAACCCACGATCCAGAAGTACTACTCCGATCAACGTCTCCGCATCAGATATTGCCAACACTGGTGCGATGTTTATGAGAAGTTTGAATGCGGCAATATCCTATGGTACTTCCGGAGACGACAATGCAGAATCTTACCTCATTGGTGAAGATTCAGACATAAAGCCATTTGTCATTTACATGAACACTTTGGATGTGATGTGTTCCTATCTGGATAGGCTAGTTGAATCCTGCTTGAATAGTTCAAAGTTAGGATCCCTTCTTATAGTAAACGACAAGGAGGTGAATACAATTAGAAAATCTTTGGATCAGTCAGAATCATTGAAAAATATGGAAAAGGAATTCGATGTTCACGTACCAGCTGATGAGGACATGCGCTCTAGAGTTGATAATCTCTTGAAGAGTATACCTAGCGCTTTCAGAGAACGATCTGAGAGTATGATAAACCACAATGTCAAACAGCTATTCGATAGGGTCATTAAAGCTCGAATTCTTAGACTTTTGAACAACTCTATTGCTGACAACTATGCTATGGTGGTGGAAGATGGCTTGTACTATTCCCTTGAAAGTAATATCTTGAATGGACCATCAACTAATAACGTGAGCGGTTCATCAAGGGTTTTGGTGGATGGTGCTAAGATTGCAACCTTCATCAAGAACTGGAACTCACTCATTATACCTTTTGCGACGACATTATCGAATAATATCTTCATGAAACTCATATCTAGAATTGTCGAGATTTCGGCAACTGTTCTGGAGAATAAGATTTGGCAATTGGAGAAAAAAGTGACATCTGCTGGTGCCATAAAATTAGAACAAGATATCAGCACAATTATCAGTGAACTCACCAAATTCAACTATGGACTACGTTCTAACTTTGTGAAGGTTACCCAAATAATAATGATGGTCGGGTTAGATGAAGAGGAAGAAGTTTCTGCATTTGAGGATTCCACCAATGGAATTGAATGGGCTCTCACGCCTAGCGAGCGTGTCAGAGCGAGAAAACTTCGTTCTACATTATGAAGGTCTTGATATCTCTAAGTAACATTAATAGATGTAATAAGTTAGTTCTCGTTTCGATATCGCATGTCATTGGTTGCTTCGGCGACTAAAAACTAAAAGAGAGCGCTCGATTGGGTACTCGAATTACCCGATGAGGAATTTTTGGAGTGCATGCATTATTGGGTTCAGATTTTGGAGTTTGGACGAACTCTGCTCATGAGGTTAGGCAGCGCAGGTATCTCACTATCACACAGCAACCTAGCAATGGCAACTGAAACTGAAGCTGATAACAAGCCGAGCGCACTGGGGAGACTTCAAGCCTTGAAGAAAGCTAGAGCAAAGGCAGTTCTGGAGAATAGAAGAGAAGTGTACAATGAAGCATCGGGACTGAAAGCAAAACTTGCAGAGAAACGCAAACTAGAGGAAGAAGCAGACAAGGAGACAGAAGAGAATGAATTTAGTAGAACCAGTGCGAAGAAAGATAGCGATGTGATAAACTTTGATGTACTCAAGTACACAGCTGAAGAAGATGTTAAGTGGAATGCGAAACAGAAAAACATCCAGCAACACAGAGCTCTGGTGGATGAGAAGAGTGGAGGGCTACAAAACTACAAAAAGCTCGCTGAGCAAACATACTCCAAGAACATCAAAGCTGTGCGGGAAGGTGGCATGAAGGAGTCTGTTGAAGCTTACAAGAAAGAGAAGGAAACTTACGATCGATTGAAAGCTGAGGGATTGACAGAGGCGGAAATACGCAGTAAGATAACGTCTGCAAAAAAGCTTCAAAGTTACGTTGGCAAGGTAAAAAATTGGGAGGCAGACGTTTATGAGAAACGTAGGAAGCTTACAGATGAAGGTAAGGAAGGAGCCATCCATGAAAAGAATCGACTATTCAATAGCAAGTTGAAAAGGCATTATGAATCTTTGGAGAAGTGAAGCCATCTTCGTCTCTTCATCTCTTCGTATGTTAGTTAGTTTTATTGTTCATGAAAGCTATAAAAATGGGGCTATGGAATGATCATGTGCTCTCTTCTGCAATTTTGCCAACGTCGTCTCCTTCTCCAGTTGTTGCACCCCCTACATCGTCCACATCGATCCCTTCGTTGAGATCATCATCATATTCAGATAGAATTTGATCTACTCTATCATCCAGTTTTTGGTCCTGCTTGTTATGCCATAACATGTGTCTATCCATATCGTATTGCTTTCTGAGCAGGCGTCGACAGGAAACATATGGACATCGCAACCTATGTTCGACGTTATCAACGATCAAGTCTATCACATCAGGAGATGAGGCAACCCTGGATAATTGTTGTCTTTTGAAGTTTGAGGACGTGGGTTTAGAAACCAAAAAACCGAGATCTGAGACGGATGTATCTGACAATCCAGCCAAATCATCGTCGGTCTCTTTGAATGCAGTTGTAGGAGTTGTGTCTTCTGTGGGAGTGTTGGTCGAATCATTACCATGCAAAGCTTGCTCTTCTCGCAACCTCTTCTTCTCTCTCTTCTCTTCCTCTTTCTTCTTCATATAGTACTCAACAGACTTTGTTGGCTGTTTATCCTTTATCATCTCCTTCTCATCCCGTACATTATATTGCAACTCTTCTGGAAGTGCGAGCAGCGGGTGCTTTTCAGCATAATGCTTCACAGCATCTTCCTTCTTCTGAAACTTTGTACCACAATCGGCACACTTCCAAAGCTTGATGGCGGTTTCCTCATTGTGAACTTTCTTGTGATTAGCCAAACCACTCGGACCAACACATTTCTTCCCACAAATCTCACACTCAAGTCTGGGGTGATCTGTCTTTATATGTAGCTGTAATGCGGACCAAACTCGGAATGTTTTGTAACAGTTTGGAAAGTCACACATCAACTTGGAAGCTTCCGAGTGATGCTTTTCAATATGACCCGCCAACCTCCCAGGTCTATCGAATTCTTTGCCACAGTATTTACACGTATGTTTATTACTACCTTGCTCATGGACGGTTCGAATGTGCACTTTCAAACTTTGATGCTTGTAAAAGGACTCATCACATCCTTCATGGGGACATTTGAACGATTTCTGATGCGTTCGTTCATGTCGCTTCAAGTGCTGTTTAGAGATTACTCCCTTCCCACAGATGGAACAATGGAATGGTTTCTCATCCTCACTCATATGTTTGAGCATATGTCGTTCTAAATGATCTTTCCTGAGAAATGAATCCATGCATCCGGGATGTGTACATTCGAATGGTCTATAGTTATAATGAGTTTGAAGATGTTGCTCTAATAATGAAGGTCTCGAGTATGCTTTTGTGCAGTCCTGGTAGTCACAGACCCATCGTCTTGGTCTCGGAGATGATGCCCTTGAACTTTTATTTGATCCAGATTGCAAATTAGAGCCTTCAATTGAATCGATGGATGGAGATTCCGATTGTCGGCGTCCTCTACCTTCACGCCGAGATGAATCTCCAAAGGTTGAGGTACGTGATGACGATCTCGACCGGGGTGGCGTTGACGGTACTGTGATAGGGTTGCTAGCAACAATACAAAGATCATCATCATCATCATCATCATCATTTGTATTATTTATTGGAGCCATTGGCGTATCATTATCGATCATTGATGCGGTTCTGCTGGGTAGTTCTTCCTGATGAACTGACGCGCCTGTTCGTCGCGTACTCCTTCTTAGCGAGACTGTGGCGGCACCATCTTTCTGCAAATGTCCGCAGACGGACCCCTGCTCCTCTGTAGTATCAGCCATTAAGAGGGATGTGTTGTGTGCTGGTGCGTCCGTGGATTCATGCGTTCCTCCCCGCCAAAGACAACCCCATCCGTTATCGAACCGACCTCTGTAAAAGAGAAGAAATCATGTTGCTCTGTTATTAAGTAAGCGCTTCTGAAAATTTTTCGAAGTGAACAAGAGACAAGAGAAAGAGAAGGAAGAAGGTGAAAGAACAGAGGGGGGAGTGCAGTATAGCGGAGTACAGTACATCACTCACCACACAACACACATCAGCAATGGCAGATTACGGCGACGACTACCCAGAGGAGTTTGAGGAGCGCTTTTCCGACGATGAACGGTTCCAAAACGATGACGCCGCAAACAACACCAACGCTAACGGTGCACAGGTCGACGAGAATGGAAACCTCATCATTGCCTCTGGACCAGGACAGGACGATGGATCAGGCCCGCTACAAGTGGGAAAGAGAGCACCACCAAGAGCCGTTGCCAAGGAAGACAGAATCACCACTCCGTTCATGACGAAGTATGAGAGAGCTCGTATTCTCGGTACTAGAGCATTGCAAATATCCATGAATGCACCAGTGTTGGTTGATATTGAAGGTGAAACCGATCCATTACAAATTGCAATGAAGGAACTCTCTGCTAAGAAGATCCCACTAGTTGTCAGAAGATACCTCCCTGATGGTTCTTACGAAGACTGGAGTGTTGACGAATTGATTGTCGACTAAGGAACATAGAGAAAAGAAAGAGAGAGAGAGACAGAAGAGAATAGAAGATACAAGAAGAAGAAAAGAACACAAAAGATCCATATGACAGTATGAAAGCTCTCATTAGGGGCTTAGACTGCGCACCCTAATCAGACTTGCTTTCACATCCTGTACCACCCCCACTCCACTCCAATCTACAGTACCTCACCACATCTGAGCTGAGGTTACTACACACGTCCGTTTTGTACATTAATTTCCTACACAATAAAATCCCAAGTGAAGAATAGACCAGCGCAGAGCCGAATAGGAGCAGTTAGTCACTGTTTGACAATATCGATGAACTTATCTGCCTCGAATTTCTCGTAACCTGTAATCTTGTTTTCTTTCGTGAACTCGTCAACCACACTGGTAACAGCTTGCTTTGTATCATCCGAATCTGCAATTCCAACAAGGTTCTGCCTCAGTATTTTCCCATCGATTCCATCTGGTCCTTGGAACGTTGCAAAGGCATCTTGTAACTCTTCTTGGTCACTGAATCCATTGAACTTAGCGGCGACAATATTAAGAAACTGATTGAAGTCGATACTACCACCGTTCAACATATCTTCGCTGATAACAGAGTTGTCAACATTGACACCTATATCCTTAAATGCAGCTCCTAAATCACTCTGCGATATACGATCATCTCCATCCTGATCTATGAGAGAAAACATCATCCTGTATTTTTGAATTTGGGCCTTCGTTAGCTCCGGGTTTTTTTCTCCAGCTTCCTTCATTTTGAGTTGATTGATGATTCTGTATAGTATGTCCACACCGAACTGGCCAATTATGCAAGCGAAGAATTAACAGATAAATAGTACACAGCCAACAAACACAAACAACTTCCATTTACGTAGAGGTGCTTTCTCGCGTTGAGATTTTGTCAGATACTCACTAACCTACTGTACAACTTTCAACTACCAAAGTTTCGCCACCACTCTCATTCTTCCTCCGAGAAGCAGCACATAACACTGTTACACTTAGCAAACACACCAACGACTAGTTTTGCCAATAATACACAATGTCGGCCCCTGAGAAGCAAAAGAAGAAAGAACTTCAATTGCTGCTCAAGCAAGCAAAGAAGGAATTGATGAACGAGGACTTTGATGAATGTATATCTGTTTCGAAATCCATTCTGAAGAAGGATAAATCTAATTTCTATGCATACATGTTCATGGGAAAAGCATTACAAATGAAACTCAGAGCTGATGAAGCATTGAAAAGCTACATCAAGGCATGTGAGATAAACCCTGATGAAACACTCGTTTGGAAAGGTCAACTCTCCATTCGTGTGAAGGACTCTGATTTTGTTGCCTTTTTCGAAACCTTGACAGAATTGGCTAAATTGCTAGTGTTTAAACACGATCCATTGACAGAAGTTGTAGACTATATTAAAGAATACATATCAGAACATGGGTTGATTTTTGCACCACTTGCTAAATACTACTATAGACAAATAATTCCTGGATTGTCTGAACTTGGTGATATCGTTGGATATCAAGTTGACAAACCATCAGAATCTTTGAAGAAACTTCTCAGCATAGTAGAAGATGAAGAAAACAAGGAGATTAATTCCATCAAGGATAAGGCGAAGATCACTTTCCCAATAGGAATCACAGAGAGAGTGAAAAATGAGAGGTTCAATCAAGCTATTTGGCCCTGCGTTTCACAGTCTGAGATACCACAACTCTATGAACTTCTCATTGACTTGGAACAGGATGATAACTCAAGATACGCCATACAAGACAAATACCTCAAATATAAGTATAATATGTTGAGGATGGCCCCTGCAAATGAGAAAGAGAGTCTCAGAGAGAGCGTACAGGATATCCTAGACGGTTTGGTTTTGATCAGGTGTCCTGTAGAGTTTGCATGGAAACTTTACTTTGATTGGATGGATCCAGCATCTTTCGATGATTTGGATCTAGAGAACATGGTTCAATACATCAATATTTTTGGAAAGGAGAGATCGTATGGTGCTGTCTTCTACAGTTTCTTGATTTCTGATATTTGTCCGTTTGACAAGACAAGAGTGGTGGATTACTTAATGCCAGTGAAGAAGAGTAAAAGGGACAAGAACAGGAATAAGAAATCCAAAGATACCAAGGAGGAGCCGCAGCCCATTGCTACGCAGGACGATGATGAAACAAACTTGGAGAAGGACGAGGAGACAGCGAAACACGCAAACAACGTGGATGAGAGGTATCACATTTTTGATGTCCCACCTCAAGAATTTTTAACGAAAATGTACACTGCACTTCAAGCTTCGAAACTTTCCATTCTCTGTAACAGAATTGTTCTCGATTATTCCACTCATATGAAAGATTACGTTCTTGGTTTGGAAATTTCAGAGTCATTTACAAGAGCCATTGTTGATATGAAGTTCAAAACTGGCATGAACATGCCTAATTCCAAACTTAATCAAACATTGAATCTAGCCATTATTTATACTTACTTTGAGGCACCAAAGAATTACCCTAAGGCGATGGCAATGTATGAATCGATTGAAAGAAAGCACCCTGATAATTTGAGAATCAAAGTCGGTAAGGCTCTAATTTTAGTCGAAACAAAGAAGTTTCAAGAGGCTTCATCCATATTTGAGAGCTTGATTGAAGAAGACCCTCAAAATGTTGACGCAATTCAAGAATTAGGTTGGTGTCAGTTACATTTGAAAAACTATGAAGCGGGTAGAGCCAATTTGAACAAGGCCATCAACATTCTCAGCTCGAGCGAAGAAAGTCAAGGGGACACCGAGAAGCACCAAAGTGCGAACACTATAGAGACTGCTTCCAGATTGATCTTCAGATTGGCAGCTTCATACTATATGGAGCTTGAAGATGATGATGCTGAACTAGATGCTGATCATATCTCCACACTAGTTAACAATTGTACCACGTCAATTTTGAAATGTTTGAAATTATCTCCCAACTACGCCCCAGCTTTTACAATTTTGGGTTTAATCTACTATAACTATGCCAACAAAAAAGACACTGCTATTAAATGTTTCTACAAGGCGTTCCAAATTGATCCTTCACAAATTGAGGCTTCCTACAAACTTGCTGAACATTTTGTCTCCACAGATGATTGGGAAATGGCTGATATCGTCAGTAAGGCAGTGATTGAAAATAACCAAGCTAAGAGAGAGCTTAATTCCAAATTCAGTAAAATCCAAGATAGATCTTGGCCTTACAGAATTTTGGGCTGTGCGGCTATGGAGTTCAAGGACGATGTTAAGGCTGTCGAATTTTTCCAGAGTGCCCTACGTATGAATCCTGCTGATATCTCTTCATGGATTGGATTAGGTGAAGCCTACATCTCTTGTGGTAGACTCGAGGCAAGTGTGAAGGTGTTCAATCACGTCATTAGACTACAGAATGACGTTTCCGCACATGATGCACCAATCACACCTGAAATGGAAACTAAGGCGGATTGGCATGCTGTCTATCTATTAGCCAGTTCTTTGACCAGTATGTTTGAGTTTGATGAGAGTGTCAGAGTTCTGAAAAATTTACTTCTTGCAGATAATGGGGAGAGACACAAGGATAACATATGCGTGTTGACGCTATTGGTTGAAACTTTAGTTCTCAGATGTGGTACTGAAATCAATAAAGGTGCCGTGTTGAGAGCTTCCGATACAATGTTGGAGGCATTTGATTATATTTTCCACTGTTTCAAGATTGAGATGAAATCGATAAAGCTCTGGAGATGTTTGAGTGATCTTTTCACCATTGCATTGACTATTCGTTCATCAATTGAGAGAGTTCCATATAGCGAGGTGGAGGCATTGCTTGAATTCGCAAAAGGGGAAGACTACTTTGAGTCAAATGAACTTTGGAGTTCTGCGAACATGGAAGGTATCAATGCTTCCGAGCTGACATCTGCTGGGAAGTTTACTAATGCTTGCCATTATTACTTTGCACTTTCCACAATTGCAGCATACAACATTGGAAGACGGAGGGGCATTAATACTTTGAGCTCAGGTTTGATTTTCAATATCGCTCTTTCATTCATTTCGTGGTTCAAGGATGAGAAGTTGGAAGTTTACAGAGATGTTTCCATTAAACTTTTGAATAAGGCCATTGCAGTGGAGCCAGAAAACTCCGAGTACTGGAATTGCTTAGGTATAATGTCACTTGAGAAGAATGCAAAAGTGTCACAACATTGTTTTATCAAAGCCATCTCCATTGAATCGAAGAATGCTGAATATTGGTTTAACTTGGGTATTCTTTACATCAGATACTTTGATCATGAGCTTGCCAATGAATGCTTTGTGAGATGTCAATCGATTGCAGCGGCAACGCCGACACCGTGGCTCGGTTTGGCACTGGTCAATGCTGATAACGCAGATAAGACGATTCCAAGAAATCTTTTCACCCATTCCTATGTGTTATCTAAGGGCTCTAACCCATCCAACACATTACTCTATGCTGTTTCTGTTCTCGATTCCGTTATGACTGATGAGAATGATGAAAGGGATCTTGAAGCCATCCAACAGTTGACATCCGTGAATTATGGAATGATGAACTACATGAAGCTATACCCGGGGGACGTTTTCGCATTGGAGCTCAGTATCAATATCATTGAGAGACTCTATTCATTTGAGAAAGGTCTTCAATATTCAGAGAAGCTATGTTCGTTATTGGAGAAGAAATACGAGGAATTGGAGAGTGAGGAAGTCTTGATCAGTTATTGCAAGGCCAAGTGCCAAATGTCCAGATTGCTTTTAGCTAATAAGGAATATAGCAAATCTTTCGCAATTTGCGAAGAGGTTGGCTCTCTTCTCGATTCCGTGGAAGACTTGAGTTTGGAGGTTCAGAGATGTATGCTCTCATGCTTTACCATTCTGGGTTTATCTCTGTATTTCCAGGGAGAGTTCGATGGCTCTTTGGCTGAATTTAAGAAACTAATGGACGCTTTCCCGGAGAATAAGCATATTGTCGTTTTAATATCACAGGTATTATATGCATCTAACGACGCTGAAGCGAAGCAGGCGGCTATGGACGAATTATTGAACAATGTGGCGGAACAGGGCACATCTCTAGTGGTTGCAATGACGATTGCAGCAATATCTCTTGTAGAGAACTTGGATGAGTACATCGATGCAGTGAAGGAAGTGTTGGATGAATTGCCATTAGAGACATTGATCAAGGACACATACAAGGAAGTTCCGCAATTCCTCACGTCCATTTCCAACAAGATTGAAGCGATGAAGGGATCATCAAATTTGGACCATTCCAACGAACGGGTCGACAAGATATGGCAGAGAAATGCCATGCTGTTCCCGGGAGATCATACAGTATGGAGCCATCTCGATAAGGAAGTCTCGCTAGAATTATCGATGCACACTAATAAGGAGTCTGCGTTCGATGTCGGGGCTGCATACACGGCTGCAGGCCGCCTTAGAGAGACTCAAAGAGGCATCATTCTCAGCGGTGGTGTCTCCGAAGAGGGGTTGGCTCAGCTGGCGACGCTGGCAGTGGTGTAGAGCCTGTCCAGGCGATTTTATAGTGTACCGTGGTGTAGTGTAGCCGTCAACTGATAAGTGAGTGATAAGCGGAACGAGACGCCAAAAAGTGAATCATCGCTTTCACGCCTTACTTTACTTTACTCTTCCCGCAGACGCCTACTCTTCTGGCGTGGCGTTGGGCTTTGCGGGATTGCAGTAGACACAACAGCAGGGCCATTGAGACGCCAACAACAGCAACAGCAACCGCAACAGCGAGACGATACACAGCACGACGTACCATGGCGTCTGCTACTACGCAGGTGAAGTCCCGATGGTTGTCCGAGAAGGACCAGAACAGCCTAAGGCAGATGTTTAACAATTTCTTTACCAAGACGGCAAAGGTGATTGTGGAACTGCGAAGTTACAGCCAATTGAATGTATATGGAGAGCGGATGACGTCCTCGGATACGGATGTGGCAGAGACGGATCTGTGGTTCTGTATTGGCACGGACGTTGCATTTGCGAGGGCAAATCTCATCTCTAAGCTGTATCTATGGACTAAATCGGATATCACCACACTTCCACCTTTAGTCATTGAGACCGTTTACGACCTTACACAACTCGGACCAGATCAAGAACTCTTTATTGATGACGAGCCATTGACCAGAAGTAAGACAAAGAGGAAAGAGATAGTTTTGGAGCGTTGGCTCATCAGATTGAACCTATCGAGATTCGATAATGACATCACGGACATTAAGTCACTTTACCAGAGAATATCCATGCTGATGAGATGCATGTACACGCTTCTGGGACAATTACCAGCATACAGACTCTTGCTCAGCAGCGATCATAGAGAACATATCAAGACACATATACTAGACGGGAGTCAGCCAATCCGTTCAAAGGGGCGATTCGGACTACAGAAATCGTTAACATTGGGTAAAGTTGAGTCCGACAAGGTGCAATCTAGAACGTTCAACCCGATTATGACACCCATAGGAGAACTCGAGACTTCCGTCTCGTATCGACTGAATTGCAATTTCCATCTAGAGACGACGGAATCATCTGCATTGAGCGTCATACATATGCCACGCAATACAACCGCATCACCAGTGAAAGAGACCATTGATGTGAATACAACAAACACGACGACGATTGCACAAACTGCAACGTCCACACAGACCGCTATGGGAATTTCAGGCGATCACCCTTCCTCTATATCTCCGACATACAGCAACATGAGATACCGAGCCTCCAGCACTTCGATCAACAGTCTCACATCGAGGCGGAAGCCATCCGGGAAGGGAATATCATTATTCAAGACGGGATCCATTGCATCTTCATCACCACCGCCGGCGGTGGGCCCGATACCCGTTTCACGGAATGACTCCGCGTCGACTTCGAGCGTTCACTTCTTTAACACTGGGAGCCACAGAGTCGCCGTCACACCTACGCCGGGTACAGCTACAGGTACATCTTCAACTACCGCTCCTGTCACTGCAACTACTACTACTACTGCCACTGCCACTGCTGTTGCCACGAGTTGTAGTCCGAGTCAGGGTATACTGATTACGTCATTATCCAGCAAATACCCGTCGTCTTCACAGGGGTCTCGATACAGGGGGAACAGTATGGATAATACCCCCGGGAGTAATCTGAATCCGATTTTACAGAGTTTTAGGTTCAGAAACAAACTGGCGTCGTCACTATCTGACGCGGAAGTGGATCCCACAATTGTCGGTGGTATTGGTGGTAGCAGTGGAAGTCCCGGGAAGGCTATCATGAGCGGAGGCAGTTTGGGCACTGGCACTGGTACGGGTACGAGTACGGGTGCTGGAACCGGTACCGTTGAGGATGCATACGGCTCTTCATTTGTGGCAGATGATGACTTGAGTGCTTTTATGCGAATGCTCGACTCGAAGCCGGATCTTAGGGTATCCAATCATTCTTCAATGTTCAATGTCAATGCCCATGGGAACACGAGCGTCAATGAGGAGAGCATGATGAACTTCCGCAATATACGCAAACAAAATGAACTGTTTGCCGGAACGGGAACTGGCGTTGGTGGTGGTGCTGGAGAGACGTCATTGCGTGGTAGTATTGGATCAGCGTCACCACCTCCTGCTATTGGATATCTACATATGCATACACCACCGACTAGCATGGCATTAGCACGTCGAACGTTCTCGTCATCTTCTATGGACTCTGCATCGAAACATCTGAGTCTACCAGCTCCAGCTCCACCGCCAGCGGTGAGTGGTGAACCGATGGATTCCACGGTACGGTTATTACAAGAGCATGGTGGGAACCGAGGTAGTGTGAGTACAAGTCGGAGTCGAAGTCAGAGTCGGAGTAGCAGGGGAAGTTTTGGCGTGAGTATTGGGCCCGTGGACACTACTACAAATGTAGTTGCGACTACTCTCAAGGCTGCACCCATCTCAGAGACTGCACACGTTCTGGGCACGAGTGTACCGACAACGACGACGACGACGAATGACAGCGTGACAGCTACGGCAATGACTACGCGTGGCAGCGAGAGTGGCAGTGTGGGGATGTTGCGGCGAATGAGCAGCAGTGCTGCCAGAAGACCACCGCCGCGAGAGACACCGCATGGCCACGCTCAAGGACACACTGAGACATCGCATATGAAGGCGCTGCGGGCGCTGTCGTA
>JAMYHI010000418.1:0-15945 GCA_025531525.1 Pichia sp. P7020A | reverse complement strand
AGTACAACACTGATTCAGATTCCAAAGTCACCAACCAAATGCATCAACCAAAACACATCACCTATATAAAGAATCTGTTAGGTAGAAATGAACAGAGATTTGTGCTGTTCGGTTTAGTGACATTGAACTCTTTTGGGATTTGGCAGCTACAGGATGATACTGACAAGATTGAACTTGTGCTCAAACAATGCGTTTTTACAAAAGAGACATATTTCACTTCTGGTAACTTCCTGATTGTGGATGGGTTTTACTCCTCTGCTGGAAAATTCCACGTTTTATCTATGGAACATCCACCTGCGGAGGAGCGTATATCCTCACTTGATGCACTTGGCGATATGGATTTCAATTGGGACTACTCTAAAAACGGCAAAGTGGATGTTTCAATGAAGAAAGTGATTCAACGAGAATTGCAGAATCACTCAGATCATAAAATTTTGATACTAGGTGGAAACCTGTTCTTGGATGATTTGGATGTCCTGGCAAAACTGCAAAAGGTTTTGAAAGAAATTGATAATGAAATTCAATTCTACCTTGATAATAAATCCGCAAATAGTGACGCTGCAAATATATATGATCGTACGGTTGCAATAATTTTCAATGGTCCTTTTGTCTCAAAGGCATTGGATGTCACGGAGGGGTCATCTGCTAACTTAAAAACTTCTTCAGCATCATACAAAGCAAGTTTTGATAACCTTGCTAGTATACTGGAACATTTCAAAAATATTTGTGAGAACTGTAAGCTCATATTCATACCTGGTGATGAGGATCCCTGGTTATCAATGATCACCAAAAATGCAAACTCGATCTGGCCCAAGATGCGGATACCTTCTGTGTTTGGTTCCCGACTTATGAGAGTAGCTAAGGATATTGAATGGGCTTCAAATCCATGCCGCTTGAACTACCTCTCTCACGATATTGCCTTCATGAGAGATGATATTGGAGATTCATTTAGAAGGAACGATTTTACATACCTATGTGAGTTGACTGAAGAGGAAATCGATAAGGCCATGAGACATCATGAAAAAGCTACTGAAAATCACGATTCCCAGATGTCCTTCCTGAATCAGGAAAACTTAGAAATTGATCGTTTAACATTGAAAGAGAGTACAGACACAGATAAGATTAAGAAAATTGCAAAGACTTTACTCGACCAGGGCACGATGGTACCTTTCCACAATACCATCAGAGAAGTTCTTCCGAATTATCTACAGCTTCTGAGTTTATTACCGCTACCACATTGCCTTATCATTTCGGATGCAACAACCCCAGTTACATCAACAATGTATAAAGGATGCATGGTTGCTAACGTTGGTACTTTCATGAAACGAAGCGTGGTGAAGTATTTGGAATATTATCCTAGCTCTCAAGTGGCCAAGACAAAGACTGTGTATTAGTGATTTATAATTGTTTCAGTGCGTTCAATCAATAAATGAATCAGTAATCAGTAAGGATATTTTTTGATGGTTGAGGTGATTGATAATGGCAAGCAGTAAACTGGATCAACACGATCCAAGCCTTCATATCCAAGTAAACTCAGCCCAGTTATCCCAAAGAATGTATGATAAATGTCTGCTTCTTTACCAGCACGGTCACTTATACCTCCCTTCAATGGATCTTGACAAGAAAGAATGAATTTTTCAAGGGCTTTGCCGTCGATATAGTGAAGTTTCTCTAGCATTGCCAAAGATGAGAGAACCCACCAGCTGTAACAGACATCGGGCAGCTTCTCGGGCCTCCCGTTTAATCCTCCACCTTGGATTTGTCTATCTGAGAGCCACCATTCGAGCAATTCTTTATTAGGAAGCGCATCCAGTTTATTAGTGATGGCCAAAACACCTATGCAAGTAAATGCTTGTGCAGCATGTGACTCTGCACCGGGAATCATTCCAAAACATCCATCAAAATTCTGGCATCGTAGAATCCAATTCACAGCAGGATCGACTATTTCTGGAGTCAAAGCCTCTAAGATCGATAGCACTTGTATCGCATTGTAAACAAACCTAGTATCCACCTCACCAAATTTGTCACCTTGGAAAGATCCATCAGGTAGTTGCATGCTTTTCACAAACTCAATAATACTTTCTCTCTGTTTGGGTGATAGCTCTTCTAATGCGTTGTACATTTTCAAAACTTGGATCGCCGATAGAGTCGATAACATGTGAGAATCGTGACCGGGAGCGGCACCAAATCCACCATTAATTTCATCAATGCACGATATAACAAACTTTACAACTTCGTCACGCTGAAATTCGTCCTGATGGTTTGTTAAAAACAGTGTCCCCAATCCCCAGTACAAAGCGTTCATCTTTAAGTGATCTGCCATGAAATGGATCAAAAACGCCGGATGTCTGAACAAATCCTTCACGTACGAGACGTGCTCATCAACCAAAAGTGTATCGCTCATTCCAAACTATCGACTTCCTTGCTCTTACAGACTATTGAATGCTGGGCTAAAAAGCAAATAGATGGATGTGTTATAGCAGCGTAGCAACAGAAGGGACATCGTGTATTTCGAGGAGATACTGGAAGGTAAGTTCAAGGTTCTAGCCTCGAGCCTCGAGCCGCTCCACGAAATTTGAGGTTTGATCTCTTCATCACGCGCCGCTTGGCTGTGATCTGCGATCTGTGATCCACCCATTACGCAGTTACCTGTAATGGGATTTTGATTTTTAGAGTCCTAGCTACACGTATTGGCGAATCTGATAGATACTATTTGTTCAGTTACAAAGCCCACAGAAGTGGCGAAGCTATTCTCGTACCAAATCAGTCACAACTTAGTATTCAACTTCGTGTCAGATTTACGTGATTGAGTTGACGACAAGTTGGAAGATGAAAACATTCTCCTTCTCTCAATCATCATGAACTGCATCTGTTGTTGCAAGCTCAAAATCATTGCACGTTGATTATTCATCTGCTCCTTTATGCCAATGTTTTCCTCAACCAGTGCTTTAGTTATGCTCTTGTGAGCTTCCAGTTCTCTAAATAGCATTCGAGCTTTGGAAGGGTTGAATCTGATTCCCGGTTCGTCATTGAAGTGTGCTGTGTCGGAGGAAAGGGGTCGAGACACGGCTGTATCTGATGCTGTCGTGATCTCTTCAAGTTCTAGTGGGTATCCCAAATTTTGTACTTTCCCTTGAACCACTGAATCTAAGATACTGCTCATTTGCAGCTTTAAGCTCACATTTGCTGCGCTAACACTCTCTATTTTCTCTTCCATCCCATTCAGGTACCCACTTAACTTGATGAATGGACAGTCTTCCTTGTGGACATTTTCCAAGATCTCACGTTGACCCTTCCATGTACACCCATACCTCATTCCAGGACAATCGGAGTATATTTCTTGACAATGAGCCCTATGTTTCTCTATGTGCATCAAAGGTATCGATAGATGACAGCCCGTGCACTTGGTCATATTTTCCAAACACTCATGTTCTAAGTGGTTATTAACATTCATTATCTGCACTGGTTTATGGCATTCCATGCACAATATCTCCGAGTGTGGGCATTTGAGTTCTTCATCAACGTTCGAGAGCTCTTCTGCTTCATCATCGCTAAAATTACCTCCATAAGCGTCGGCATCATCAGCAGTGTCATCAGTAGCGTCGACATCGCTATCCTTGACCGTCATCTGCATCTTTATAGCAGGATCCGAAATGATAAACTCTCCAGAAATGGTTCTCTCCAACATATTGTTCTGTAACAACACTCTTCTCTGACACATTTCTCCACAAACGCATCGTACTGCCGTATACTCACACTTCTCCAACATATGATTCCTAACACTCCATCGTTCTCCCATCCATTCACAACCTCGATCTTTATTCAAGCAATACACCATCAGATCATCAGTTATATTAGACAATATGATCGGCGCCGGATAAATATCATCACTCTCCACACCATCGTTACCGTTATCATCTTTATCACTATGGAAATCAAAACCATCAATTTCACGTATCTGTTCTCCATCACCAGCACTTTCTTCTTCTTCTTCAAGTAGTTCTTCGGAATGACCATTGTTCCATACCTGCCCTCGAGTTCGCACTTCTTTACATATTCGTAATTTTACCCTGTCCAAAGGACATCTCTCACCGAGTACACTCTTGAAACTCTCAAATATGCATTCCTTGCAGAATGTATGACCACAAACGGTACTCCATGGTTGAATGAAGGGTAATTTACAAATGGGACAAGTGATATGATCTAGCGCTTTTGCGGGAGCTTCATAAACCAATGATCTCATGTCTAGATTTATTGGTATCGGAATGGCACCCTCACCGGGAATTCGGGGAGTTGTTGTATAGAGCTCGTCATTGTTCAAGAATGGATTGAAATCGATATCAAACCCCATTGCAGAGTGAGTTCAGTAGCAAGCAATAATTGACTAATGTTCGTGTTAGTGAATGTGCTGTGAGTTGGTGAATGTGTGTAAATTGTGGACAGGTAGGGTAGTGTGTCGTGGGTAGTGGATAACCGGAATGGTCTAGTCGAGGTGAAGATAACGATTGAGGGTAGGCCGAGAGCCGAGAGCCGAGAGCCTAGAATCGAGACGAAAAGCGAAAAGTGAAATGAGAGACGAGGGACGGGTGAATTTGAGTTTACAACACTTTCTCGATTAGTTCGTTAACAGAAGGTATATTAGGCATTATAAATGTGTCTGTGACAACAAGTGATACGAATTTGACAGGGTGATAGCGGGAATAAAGAAGGGGGGAGAGAACTGAAATATGAACCGGAACCGGAAGTAGACCCAGAACCGGAAAGAGATAGAGAGAGAGAAAGGACTGAAAATTATCAAAATTTTCCAGCAATAATGTGTGTATTGAATGATCATACAGTGGAGACGCTTTCTGAGTCTGTAGCATGTATTTCGGCACGAATGCCGTTCTTTCTAGCCTTGGCCAATTTGACGGATTTTTTAATGTGGAAACCACCAGTGAGAATGTCTTGAACTTCTTCCAACTCTAAGTTAGAAAGTTCAGGATAACAGAAGACAATGAGGATGAATGATAATAGTCCAAATCCTGCAAATAGAGAGAATGTACCAGTTGGTGTGATGTTCTTCAACATTGTCAAGAATGTAGAGGAGATGATCAAAGAACCTGCCCAGTTAGAAGCAGTCGCATAAGAGATACCGACACCACGAACCTTTTGTGGGAACATTTCACTCTGTTGCCATGGAACGTTACCGATACCAACTGCATAAGAAGCGACGAATCCAATCATCATGACAATGATGACATCTCCCCAAGGGTGAATGTTACCATTGACAATTGCATCGTGGTCGTTGAACTTGATGTTGATAAAATGGAAACCAATAGCGTTCATCACCAAAAATGCAATCATGAATGGAAGTGAAATGAGTAACATCTTTCTACGGCCAACTTTGTCAATAATGAAGAATGCAACAACCGTAAAGACAAAGTTCGTACCAGCGACAATGAGAGAAACGGCAGTGGAGTTATTGAAACCAATAGCTTTGAAGATAGTTGAAGAGAAATACATCAATGAATTGAAACCGGTGAATTGTTGAATTGCCTGTAATGCACAACCTAAAAATAGAGCACGGAAATTGGAGGGAACTTTGTGTAATTCAACGACTGTTAGCCACCATTTCTTCAATGGGTTTCTACATGTAGCGAAACCTTCTTCAACTTCCTCTTCTTGGAGATCAATGATTTTCATTCTAATGTGTTCGACAGAGACACCTGGATGAGTTTTAATGAGAACCTTCTCAGCTTCATCCAATTTACCGTGCATGATGAGGAATCTTGGAGTATCAGGTAAGAAACAGAAAGAGATGAATTGAATTGCAGGAGGAATCATGGAAAGGCCAACAAGAATTCTCCAACCGTTATTGACATGAGTCAAACCTGCACCGATACCATAAGCCACCAATTGACCACCTGTGATACCTAAACAATTAAGAACGACAAGTCTACCTCTGAATCTAGAAGGTGCAAGTTCAGAGATGTACAATGGGGCAATTAAAGAACCGATACCGACACCAAAACCCATGACGAACCGACCACCAATCATGGTCCAAACATCGTGAGAAGCACATTGAATGATGGCACCAACGACAAACATGATATTTGAGAACATCAAAAGAGGTTTTCTACCGAAAAAATCGACAAAAATACCAGAGAGAATGGAGAATATGAGGGCACCTAAGGAAGTGGAAGCAGTGATGAATTGTTCTTGACCATATGATAATGGGTGACCAAAATCGTGGCCAATGGATACCAATGCCGATGAGATGTAACCAGTGTCATAACCGAACATAAATCCAGAAATGGATGCTAAGAAAGTGAGGAAGATGACTAGTAAAGATGGTTTGTCATTGGCGAAAGAGGAGAGGGAGATGATTGGTTTGAGGCTAAGCTCATTTGAGTCCCCTGAACCGTTGGAGATCATGTCCACGGATGAATTGGAGTTGGTGTTGGTGGGGGAGTTTGTATTGGAGTGAGAGTCTACGTGGATGAGTTGGGCAGTAGTTTTTTCTTCTTCTTCTTGAGATTTTGCAAAGAATCCAGACATGTTATGCAATTTTTGTGTATCAGCTGCGATTCGGACAACTTATAAGAATGAGAGTGAACTAAGCGAGCGCCGGCAATAATGTAGTAAGTAGTAGTGTGTGGTTGTAGTAGTAGTTGTGGCTGATGTTATGCCTGTTTAGCTGGGGCTGTTGGGGTTGTTGCCTATAAGAGCAGATCAATTCTGATAAGTAGGCTAAGGATATCAACCAGCTCAAGAGGGAGGGGCGGGCAAGTGGCCGACCCAACGCTTTATAGTCGGCATTTTCGCCGCGCCACGGCGCGTGAGGGGGAAAAAGCTGCGCTGTCCTTGTGGCTTCTGGCCAATCGGCGCGCGCGCCCGGCGAGTTCGCCGAAACGTGGAAAACAGAATTTTCTAGAGCGCGTTGCCCCGTAGCCAGAAGCGGAGGCGGAAGCGGAAGCAGGGGAGACACAAGTGCTTAGCTTGATTACAGGACACAACACAACACGGACATGGCATGGGTACATGGTACATACTGTGGGTCTAGTGCAGGGTACTTCAGTACCTGATACGCGATCCTCAGGACTCCGGGCATCTAGCGAAGGTTCCAGATCCGGCGTGGACAAGTTATATGGTCCCCTCGATCGCTGACGCTTCTGGCTTCTAGCTTCTGGCTTCTAGGTTCTGGGACCCTTGCTTAACGATACTAGCTGTACGTAATATTACAGGTCTCGCAGGTTGTCACCACTCTTCTCTTGGTTATATCCTTCGTCTTGGGCTTTACTTGGTGGTACAGTTCCGCATCTACTTACATCGAGAGCTCATCCATCGCTCATCGGTCATAAATGTCTGTTGTCATCAGCTTATCTAGGGTTCAAAATTCCTTCGCTGGTTATCTATAGCAACGCAGAAGCAGCCTAGAACCTAGAACGCTGAGGAACACAGAACTTTCATAGAACAAAGAGTAGTACACAATGTGAAGGGCCAGGAAATACGCAGCTGTCACCCACACAAACTACAAAGGTACTGTCGATGCATGGCAAACGAATACAGCGGGATAGGGCAACAATGCTTACAAGGCCGCACAATGCAAAAATGTGGGGTGTCATAATCATCACTCTCATTGCATTCATTGCATTATTCAATCGCATGGCCCACATAATCGATTCCCTTTCTAATGATCTTGAGAGAGGAATGTATAGGACCCCACAAGGATTGGATGTCTCTTCACATCGTGAGTTATATCCACCAGGTAGCAAAGAATTTGCACAATTCATGAAATCAGTGTTCAATATTTATGATCAGCATAGGTTACAATACAATGGACACACGGAGTACAAGAAATTTGTGAAAAATGCACAAAATATGCACTATTCAATACAGAAAAGAATACCCCAATTCTCTCCACCAATCTACAATGGGAATGGATACGTCGTTATAGGAAATCAACAAACGTATTGGTACATTTACTCTCTTTTGAAAGTATTGGAATCACTTAGGTGCAAACTTCCATTGGAAGTGATCATACCAACTCACAGCGAATATGATCCATATTTCTGTGAGAAAATATTACCACAGGCCAATATGAATGCCAAATGTGTATTGGTACCGGACGTGTTCAAATTTGAAATAATCACCAAATACAACCTACTATCTGCTGTCAATTTGGAGATTATCGCAATAATCACTTCCTCTTTCGAGAAAGCACTATTCTTGGAAACCAACAACTACCCGGTGAACTCAATTGATACTCTATTCACTGATTCTGATATGCTCATATGGCCTGATGAAAAGCAGGCGAAAACTCCAGGAATCTTTTTGAAAATTCAAGGTGGACATCGATTAAACTTAAATGATATGATATATCTGGAAGATGGTCATCTCGTCAAGAGGAAGAGAATTGAAGTCGGCGCTTCACCTGAAAATAGAGAGAGAGCAATGCAATTGGCCATTATTGAAAGAAACTATCAAGATCTCGAAATGGAGGACGTTTCCATCGATGGCGGCCAAATTCTCGTCAATAAGAGTAAACACTTGCAAACGCTCTTACTCGCATTATGGTACAACATCGAGGGTAATGACAAGTTCTACTCACTCCTATCAGAAAAGCCAGCAGATGAAATCGACGATGCAACAAAACTACGCACTATCCCCATCGCTTCGAACTATCTGATGAAAAAATGCTACCACATTCCTCATCGTCCTCAGTTTATCACATCTCTATCACGCATCATCACACCTGTGAAAGTGGCATTTGATTTAGCAGTGGAAGATCAACAGAATGTCGACTTTCAATCTGCACCTCTGTTTTACCATCTCCAGCAAGATTTCCCCACCATAATGTACGAAAACATCCAACAACGACGCGTAGCGAAGCACCGCGTCTCTAACAGAGAGACGGCTATAGACCTCGAACAAGTGCTACGCCAGGTTCTGAAAACCACGCACTGTTCCAACTCTCATAGCGACGATGACCATGGTGACGTCGGTACCGAAACTATTAGCTGGCCATCGAGAATGATTGCGGACTCCCTCGACGTCGACACCCTATGTAGACATCCTCTGTAGACCTAGTAAGGTGCTGCTAGGCAGCCCGAATTTTCCCAAAAGGGAAGGTGCAAAATGAAAATGAAAATGAAATTACGCGAACGAAAAGTGAAGAGTGCAAATAAGGAGCAAGCAACTTCAAGCCTCATGCTCTACCTCATGTTCATGTTTCACGTTCAATCTTCATTGGCGGTGAGGATTCAGAAAGGGGCCAATAGCACAACAACAGCAACGGCAACTGCAACGGTACTCTGTCACGTCCCATCCACAGCTAGACAATGGATACAGACGCATTCACTACTTTCCCGGGCGCACACACAAAGGCGATTGCCGGCACGCCCAACTACGACCAGCTCTCTGAGGAGATTGTCAATTTTTTCAAAGAATACAGATCTGATGCACGTTACGAATTGGATGAACAGTTGACTGAAGACTTCTATGATAGAAGAGATGAAGATATCGAGCTTACCCGCCAAGAGAACGATCCTAATGCACCTCCCAAATATATGCTTCTTTTGCAAAAAATCGCCAACAGAGAATTGGAAAATATCACCATCGAATTGGACGATATCATTAGATTTGAGAGTTTCCAAAGTGGAAATGAGGCATACTTTTCATCCACATCATTGGCGACCGAAATTCAAAGAAATGCGCATCATTTTATCGAACTATTCTCCAAAGTTATTGACGAAAACTTACCTGAAACTACGATGCCAATACAGGATAAAGATACCGTTTTAGACGTCATCATTCACCAAAGAAGACTACGTACTAGAAGATTACAAGAGGATCGTCAAGAAGAGAACGAGAATGACAATTTAAACCCATCAGGCTCTCGAGGAGACGGCGACGACGATAACGTCAACGAAGAAATGACAATGGCTCACGAATTGTTCCCACCACAGCTATTAAGACGTTATAACATCTACTTCAAACCACCAACAGGAACTGTTGGTAAGTCTGTAAAACCACTCAATATTAGAAACGTCAAGGGAGGTCACATTGGTCAGTTGATTACCATCAGAGGTATCGTCACCAGAGTTTCAGACGTTAAACCCTCAGTGGAAGTGCAAGCTTACACTTGTGATTCATGTGGTTATGAAATTTTCCAAGAGGTTAAGTCACAGACATTCTCTCCATTGATTGATTGTGAATCCGAGATTTGCAAATCGAACCGTAAGCCCGGTAGACTTTTCCCAAGTACTAGAGCTTCCAAATTCACACCTTATCAAGATGTGAAGATTCAAGAATTAGCATCAGATGTGCCACCAGGTAACATTCCAAGGATGTTAACTATCCACGTTAGAGGTGGATTGGTCAGATCCATGACACCTGGTGATTATGTTGACGTCTCTGGTATCTTCTTACCACAGCCATACACAGGATTCCAGGCATTGAGGGCAGGTCTACTCACAGAGACATATCTAGAAGCACAGTATATCAAACAACATAAAAGAAAGTATGAAAATTTGGGATTGACTGATGAAGTGAAGGAGAAAATCGAAACTTTGAGAAGTCAAGATAATTTTTATAACATTTTGGCGAGTTCCATTGCACCTGAAATTTTCGGCCACTTAGATATTAAGAAGGCTCTTTTACTCCTTCTTGTCGGTGGTGTCACTAAAGAAATTGGTGATGGTATGAGAATTAGGGGTGATATTAACATCTTGCTCATGGGTGATCCCGGTGTGGCAAAGTCTCAACTTTTGAAATCTATTAGTAAAATTGCTCCTAGAGCCATTTATACCACCGGTAAGGGTTCTTCTGGTGTTGGTTTGACAGCAGCGGTCATGAGAGATCCAATCACTGATGAATTGGTTTTGGAAGGTGGTGCTTTGGTGTTGGCAGATAATGGTGTCTGTTGTATTGATGAATTCGATAAGATGGATGAGAATGACAGAACTGCCATTCACGAAGTTATGGAACAACAAACCATTTCCATTTCTAAGGCAGGTATTACCACTACACTTAATGCAAGAACTTCCATTTTGGCAGCTGCCAACCCCTTATTTGGACGTTACAACACTCGACTGTCACCAAATGAGAATATCAATTTACCAGCAGCATTGTTATCTAGATTTGATATTTTATTCTTGATTTTGGATAAACCAGATTTGGAGAATGATATCAAACTCGCAGAACACGTTGCTTATGTGCACATGTACAACAAACATCCAACCACCCAATTTGAGACTGTCGATGAACAGACAATGAGACAGTATATTTCTATTGCTAGACAATACAAGCCCGTCATAACGAAGGAGACAAACGAATATATTGTGTCTATCTACATCAAACTCAGACAAGAAAGTAAAAAGAATGAAAATTCGAAAAAGTTCTTCTCTCATGCATCCCCAAGAACTTTGTTAGGTATATTGAGAATGTCTCAAGCATTGGCTAGAGTGAGATTCTCCAACATTGTTGAATTAAGCGATGTCGATGAAGCACTCAGATTAATTCATGCTGCTAAGAATTCTCTTTATGATGACAACAATGAAATTGAGGAAACATCTCAAGAGAAATTATTCAACATCATCAAGGAGTTTATCTCTAACGAGATGCAAGCTACGAGATCGAAGATTGTCTCTATGGAGAGACTACGTGAGATTTGTTTAATGAAGAATTTCACGGAACAGGAGATTAATGATTGTATCGAGAGGTACGAGATGTTGAACATCTGGCAAGTCATTGACAATGGTGAGGGCTTAACCTTGATTGACGTTGGTGACGAAGATAGTGATGATGATCTTTTCAATGAAGCCGTCGATGCTAATACAGGTGTAAATGCTGCCGGCAGTGATGATGTGGAGATGAGCTAATTATTTGAATGATCTTATTATTGCTCCTCTTCTCACTGTGTACTTTTACTATTCGCTCTCGCGTGCATTCGCAGCTGCGTCTCATCTTTTTCTCCGTGTACTTTATAGCTTACTGCCAATGTATTTTACAAATTTAACGTTTCAATTTGAGTCCTTGAAAACAAAAGGGGGGAAAAATTAGCATTACTGTATTAATTTATATAAGAATCTGTGCAAGATGGATTTGATCCGTTCTGCTCAGTTGAGTCCCAAATCTTTCTTAACCATTGATCTACAGATTGGGTGGTAGATCATCTCGTTCTTTTTGAAAGTATCAACTGCAAGTTGACGATCCACTTGGTTGAGCATTGTGTAGGAAGGTCTCACGAACTTCATTCTACCAACAGTTGCAAGCCAGTCTGCTAGTTTTTGGTACGCCGGTCTGTAAGTTGCCGTTAACAAGAGTCTGAACCATCTGAAAATCACTTCTGCATTTTGAGATTTTGGATATTTGGAGTAAATTTGAGCCATCAATTCAAGGGCCTTAACACCATTTTCAGACTTCCAAGTAAATCCTTCGACACCTTCAAAGGAGACCAGCTTATCGAGGAAGACACCGTTCTGGTTTGCACCGAATTCCTTGATATCATCGGAGTTGAAGATAGTGGAGAGATCCTCACCGGAATTGACGTTCTCAACCCATTTGGTTGCAAGGTCGTAACATTCATCGACCAACGTAGTGTCGAAATGTGGTTTCTGTGGTAATCCTGGAGCATATAACCATGTCTTCCAGTCTATGGTGTCCAAGATTTCGGTCTTGTCTGAGTAGAATTCATAAAGAGTGTCTAAGAATTGGTAGGAGTCGAGAGATTTGTACTTGAACTTGTTGAAGTAATGCTTAATAAATGGGTCAAAAGCTTCTTTACTACCCAATTTTTGTTCAATGTGGAATAATAAGTTGAAACCCTTCTCATAAGGAACGGTAGAGAAACTGTCATCAGGGTCTGTCTGATCTTTCAAATCTTGGATTAAAGTTGAAAATCTCTTTGCAGATTCACCCATGGAAATAATGGAGTTTGTCAAATCATTCCAACCAATGATGGCACTGAAATGTCTAAAGGATTCACCGTGGATAGCACCTTGAATTCTTCTCTCCAAATAAACGGTCCAACCTTCATTTAACCAGAAATGTTCAAAGGAGCAGTTTGTAACCAAGTTACCAGACCAACTGTGGGCAAGTTCGTGAGCAATAACGTCAACGTTCTCACGGTCTCCGGAGATCAAAGTTGGTGTTGCAAAAGTACAGTTTGGATGTTCCATACCACCAAAAGGCATTGAGCTTGGTAGAATGAGCACATCATAATCTTTCCATTCGTATGGGAAGACGATATTCTCTGCAGTTTGGATGAAGTTTTCAGTATCCTTTTCAAATTCATATTGGCATTCCTTGATGAAGGAAGGTTCTGAGTAAACCTTTGATCTTGGACCAATATCTGCATCAGTGATATCACCCGCTGCAATGGAGACTAAATAAGATGGAATTGGAACAGGTTGTTCAAAATGGTAGACAGTACCCTCCTTAGATTGTAAAAGACCAGAGGTGAGGGTATTCAATGGAGAGTCGAAATAGTAGGTGAATTTGGATTTTATAGATGGGGTATCGAAACATGGGAAAAAGGATCTTGAGTGGATTGGTTCACATTGAGAGAACAAGTAAGCATGTTGCTTACCATCGGTTTGTTGTGGGTCCAACCACTGAAGAGCTGTACATTGGTCAGTTGTCTCATAGACGATCTTGAGCTTGAATGGATCATCGTTGGTAGTTGACTTGTGATTGATAGAAAGGGCAGCACCTAATGGTTCCACTCTTTCATTCAATTTGTAATTGCTGGAAAAGATTTCGGTATCGTTGATGTAAATGTTATCAATTTTCAAGAAAGAAGTATCTAAGACAATAGAATCAGAGTCGGTCGTGGCCTTCAGATCAAAAGTGATGGAACCTGCAAGTTTCTTCTCATTGAATAAGACTTTTAAGTTCAAAGTGGTGTGATTGACGTCGAATTTGTGGTAGTTGGAGAGAGTGGAAGGGTCCAGCTCTGGAGATGATTTTGGCAAGTGAGAAGAGACGATTTCTCTCAACTTTGGAGATAAGTGAGGATAGTTTGAAGCCGACATGTTTCTGAAGGATGCTGCTGCTGTTAATGGTGATGAGAGGGCTGATTGCGAAGATAACAGTCTCGAGAATGAAAGTCCCAGTCTGTTCATTCAAGTTAGAAGCTAGGGGAATGGTGATTTAATAAGAAAGAATATGGAGAAGGAAGTTCAGACTCTGGAGTTATAGCTATAGCTGCCTCCTTGCTTGATGCTGCCCGAAATATTACCCCAGCAGTTGCCTGCTTAAAGCCTGCAATTAAAAGCCGTTGAAGGAACAAACAATGGCGTTAATTGGAAGAACGAGGTCCGCAACGGTACGCGGACATGACGATTTGAGAAGCTCGAACATCGCTATAGTATGCGCCACTGGTATAATGTGGAGTCCGTTCGGGGGCGCTAAAACGCCAGACAGATCTACTATACACTACGTGGGTCAAGTTGTACATGGCCAGCTTGGTATATAGGTGCGCTCTGTACTGTGTATGGTGCGTGGTGTGTGTGAGACTCATGGCTAGATGAGCGTTAAGCAGAGGAACCCATAGACTGTTGGGGGTTGAGGGTCTAGTAGGGCCGTACGGGTGGCCGGTACAGCCTTAGCTGGGAGCCGGCCGTCCCACTTCCACCCTCCTTCTGAGTGCATGGGGCCTCGATTTGGAGGCAAGTCCCCCAAACAACGGTCTCGGTGCACACAACGTAGTCTCCATATACTTTGCTCTTTTATGTGTACTGGGCTGGGCCGATGTCGAGACGACCAATTGCTGTGTACATCCTAGTCAATGTGTTTGTACATGGGGCCGTCTAGGGCCTCGCTTGTCTCCACATATTCAGCGCTCAACGTACTCTTATCAAATCTCCGAATGCCGAACGCCGCGCCAATCGGGCATTCGCTTACGTAACATTAAGGAGCGGATAGGGATGGACTCCGAGCCGCAAGACAAAAAACTGAATCGCCGCGCAGCCCTGAAACAATCACGTGCGCAAGTGCAGGGCTGGCACATCCATTTTTCCCACTGCTTGTGCGCGCTCGTCTGGCAGCTGCATGTGCGTCGCTCTGCGCGGCTACTGTGGATCGCGGAAGGCAATTTCGCGGTTTCGCAGTCACGGCATCGTCCTAGCGGGCGCTCCCCGGGCAGTCTCAGACTGGTTCGGTGCCGGTGGTCGCTCTGTTGGCTGGCTGGCGATTGGCCCTGTCCGTACTGTCTGTGTGGTACTGTGTGTAGCATTGACGTTGTAGATTTGGAAAGTTCAACTTAGCAGCGTATTTCGGTCTAGAGTATGCATTTTCATTGCCTTGTAGTCTCCGGCCTCCCCTTTTGATCCTCTCCCATCCCCAGAAGAAGTCAAACGGTACGTACGACATATAGTCAAGGGTCATTACACTTTACAACTCAGGAAACAAGAACCAAAGGTGTGTAAATGACTTTTTGATACCACATTAATTGATATGAGAGAAACAGATTGACTCATACCGAGAGTGTTCAGTTGGAATTATAATGCATGCACGAACAGTTAATACAAACAAAATGAACGTTGCCCAACTACTTGTGAGAAGCTATCTATCAAATGACATAGCACTGAACCACTTCCAAAAGAACTTCAAATTCAACCACCGAACAAATACAGCAAAAGTGACTAAGTACATTAGAACTCAACCATCGACATACAGTAACGAGTGACATTTCTAGTCCAAGCTTCTTTCATCAGTCTCCGTGATGGCCTGCCACCAAAGCTTGATCAAATTCAAATTGAAAGTTAGCGGCAATAGGGAGAAAATTCATTCTCATTTTTCACACGCACTCTTGTCCATGCATTATTCAGACATCTCAGCACTCTCTTTCTTTCCCACATGAACAAAACACTAACATTCCACCACCCTCCATCACACCAATAAGTTAACTACAGATGCAAATTTTTGTCAAGACCTTGACTGGTAAGACCATTACCTTAG